>MU710137.1:6443-35755 GCA_026770625.1 Nicotiana glauca | reverse complement strand
ATTTTCTAAAGGATTTTCACAGTATTACGGTTTTTCTCAAAGGGTTGTACTGTCTTTTATAGCATTTTGGTGTGCGCATACGTATTTTCTTATCGCTCAGATATTATTCTCTCTTATTACCACTGGGTTGGAAGTACTCACTTTACTCCCTGCACCTTGCGTGCAGTTGCAGGTATTGTGCACCCGGTAACGGGTTATTAGCAGGACCGAAGGCCATATTGTGGTAGTTGAGCAAGGTGACCACTAGCGTTCGCGACACCGTATTCCATCTTTGAATTCCAGTTTTATCTTGTATATATATATACTTTGTTGGCCCAATAGCAGTGTCCCTACTCGTTAGATGATCGTGACTTGTGACACCCCGGTCAGATTGTATTGGGATGGAATTAATAGTTTTAAATGCCAATAAGTTGTGTTATCTATTCATTTATGTGTAATAGCTGTTAAAGAGTGGATTTGGGTTGTTGGCTGGTGTTGTCTTCACGAGAGGCGCCATCACGATCGGGTATGGAATTTGGGTCGTGACAAGGAGAGTTTGTAAACTTATTTGGCTTGATTGTTCCTTTATATGTGTTTGGTTGCTGCATCCATTACTGTTTCCTACTTATGTGTGGTTTGAGTTTACTTGGAACGAGTTTGTTCATACATACCAGTACTATTCAAATGTGCTGACGTCCCTTTTGCCGGGGCCGCTACATTCATGTTATGATTGTAGGTGGATCTATAGCAGGCACTCAATTCCACCGACCGTAGCTCCTCCTTACTTCCTGCCAGCTGAATTGGTGAGCCCCATTCCTTTCGTGGCCCTACGTGGCTCATGCTGCTTCTGTACTTGTCTTTTGGAATCCTGTTTTGGTATTTGTAAAAGGTATAGCCGGAGCCTTGTTGCCGGCAAGTATTGTATTATTTCTCTTTCATCTTTAGAGGCTCCGTAGACAGGCAATGTGGGTTAAGAACTTATGTAAATATGTATTTTGCAACTTGGGCGATGTAAGTTGTAAACCATGCTAAAGATTATCCATGTTATGTAAGCTTTTGTAACAAAGTGTTCCAATTATAATTAGCTATTTCACTTGGTTAATAAGAAATGAAAAATGTGGGGTAACAGGTGAGATGGGAAAGGCACCCAGGTCCGCTTGACTGGGGTTACTCGGTCGAGCGCCGGTCATGTCCCTCGAATTTTGGGGCGTGACATAGTGGATCCTTATTTATAAAAATGGAAGGAAAAACCTTAGATTTTCAAAAGTATTAAAAAAGGAATTAATTAATAAGTTAGTTGGCTGGCCTGACAGAGGTGTCCGGCGCCACCACGACCCTTAGTGGATTTTGGGTCGTGACAACATGGTATCAGAGCACTAGGTTCTCGTCGGTCTCACGAGTCATGATCAAGTCTAGTAGAGTCTCGCGGATCGGTACAGAGACGTCTGTACTTATCCTCGGGAGGCTACAGGGCTGTTAGGAGTACTTCCCTTCTTTGTTTCCTTATCGTGTGGTTCGATTCCCTTTAGGCTTATGCCTTTGATTTCTTCCTACTCAATCTTACGTGAGCGCTTGTTATAAATAGGAAGTTGAAGAATCTAAATGGCACTACAAATGTGGTGCAGGATGGTTTTCCCAGTATAGTTGATTGGACTATTATAGTCATATTTCGGAGGGATATTCTTTTGTTTCAACTCAGTAATAGAACTTCTAAGAGCCTTGAGTCTAGGCACAGGTTGCCATGATGCTTATGAGCGATTATTCCGCAGTGTTGTTGTAATGGTGGGGTATTGCCCACGTGTCGGGGCAGTGGATGAATTGAATGGAGGTTTACTCAACGTGTAATCAAAGGATTCAGTATTTATTTCTGGCAGGGGAAAAGGCAGTCAGATTAAGAATGGTCAGATATGGGCTAGTGAAAGTAATGAGACTTGCCATTTGCAAGCGCGGTGGAGCTTTTCTTCTATGATAGGGTGTCATGGTCCTATTGGAACATACCAAGTTCGTCGATGTTATAATCTGCTACAATTCGCCTTTATGGCAGGATATTATGAAATAGTATTGGAGATACGACTGTCAGTTGTCGCATGGTGCGGTGGTTCAAGATCGAATCAGAATTTCTAATGTTGACAGATCGATAAAGATGACCTTTGGAAAGGCTTAAAGATTAACAGCTATTCTGGGTTCAAGTGCCACGAAGATAGGTTCTATTTAAGGCAACAATTGAGTAGTAAAGTATGAGGAAGGACTTATGGGAAGTGCCAGGCGGTGTTTAAAATTTCTAGGAGGCCAAGTATGAGAAGCAAGGTCGAGTGACTGATTAAGGAGATGAGTTCTGCCAAAGTGGGAGAATGGCAAGGGTTGCATATGGGCTTGGTAGTAGGATCACTACGCACCTTAAAGAGAGTTTGGATCGAATTGGGGATTTTAATGATTGGTGATGGAAGCCTGCAGGTATGATGTGAAGTATGGGATATTATGCAACAGAAGATTGATATGGCGGAAATGAGCTGCTTGAAATGGAGGAGGGTGCAGCATAACCCTGAATTGGAAGGATGGTGCCACACATTTAATTGGTGTTCACGAGGGGAAAATGTACTTGTATAGATGGAAGGTGAGCTAGGACCCAGGATGGGCTATTGGTGCCATAGCGAATGTACCCCGTGCAGCAACGTGGGAAGATGTCGGGAGGCAATTCCCATAGGTGGGTTATTCCCTGTGAGCAGGTTAGTGGTCGCGTGGTTGGCGAAACTTCTGCAAGGGATTATATTGATTGTTCAACAAAGAGATCGGTCGTGCGAATGTGGTTAATGATTCAGAATATGAAATATGGGGAATGAAAGGAAGATTCCGAGGAATTTTGATAACTTATGGCGCGAGGTTATGTCAATAAGAGGTAAAAAGGTCGAGCGAACTCAAGAATGGTGGAGTGATGGCTTCAAGCTAAGTGGAAGAGTCCCACCGCTTATGATTGGGCTGTATAATTAACTACTTGCGTGATTTCTGTTTATCAGCCTATTGATGGATTAATTCAGCTACGAGAAAGGACCATAAGTAGTAAATTGAGCGGAGGAATTATTAAGGATGTGCTATGGTTAGCCTTATGGGCTCATATTTGAACTTGGGAAATGGTTCAAAATTTATGCCTTGTATAGAAGCGAGTTTAAAGGGGAGTGGTTCTGCCAAGTGCTTCGTTGAGAGGGTATTAATGTGCTAGAGGATTCATGGAGTTGATTATATTCGGGACCAAGTCAGAGCGGGTGGCTCTCAATAATGGTCCTAGTGGAACTCAAAAGATAAAGTGTGGTACCTAATAATTTCACGCCTATAAGTACAACTGAGAATGAAGCTTTGTAGCAGCTTATGAGAAGGTACCCAGAATGTTCTATGATGCGTTACCTTGTGATGTAGCATTTGAGAAATGTGAAATAATTCATGAGATTTGAGACAGCATGGTCTCGCAATTCAAGGTCACTCGGGGTGAGTGTAGAGGGAGTATGTTATGTGTTGAAGAGAATTAGTATTATTTCCAAAGCAATCAAGGATAAACTGGAGGGAATGGGATTGATTAGCCATAGTTGAATTTGGCATGTTGGTGTATGTGGTCCGTTCATTCAGCATGATCGAGTTATGCGTTTGATTTGTGCCACCGTGATTGATGATTTATTAGGGGCATTCTTCTATTATGACTCGTTAGGTGAAAGCAGATTCCGGAAGGGCTATGGTGGCTTGGACCACTACTTGCAGATTTGCATATTCTACGGTTATGGGAAACTACCTATGTGTTTCTATGAATCTCCTGAAGTGAGTTAAGTGAAAAGTTCGTATATGATGAATTGTTAAAATGATAATGATTTTGGAGTTATGATTAAAAATTGTGTTCTATCATATGTTGGCACGTTGGGTGCAATGAGTAGCATGTAGATGCGAAGTGAGGATCAAGGTTACAGTTCGGTGTTGACAAGGATGTCTCGGGCTCGGCTGAGCAAGGAAAGGGTCGAATGATTAAAGTAAGTTGGTAGTGTATTCAGCGTTCCCTGGGAGCAATGTGTTGTGAAAAAGGCTTTGCACCCTGGTTAAGGATTCTTAATCGCTTTTCAAAGTTAGTGCGTCCGGTGATTTAGATGTGCGGATCCGTTAATTATTTTGGAAGACTGTGGGAGTGTGTCCCATGGGAAGACTGTATAAGTGTGACATGCAGTCACTTGATTGGCTAAAGATTTAAACCAAGTATGAGGATTGTGGTAATATTATTAATTTGAGAATTTATGCCTGGAGGGCACTTTGTATATTGGGTTATGAACTGAGGAGGTTGCTCCGGTTATGATGGTTATCCTTACGTGATGTGAGGCAAAAGGGAGTTACTATGAACCTTTGAAAGATCATTGGCCAAGTGGGTGTAATCAGAAATCGGTTTGAGATCGGTCTATTGATTTGTTTGTGAATAGGGCTTTATCTCAGGCCAGTTGTGTTCATTTCAACGAGCGTTCCTTATGGAGGAACAGTCGAGGTGTTATCTTGTCATCAGCTATTCCAGGTAATTATACAATGCGCCGTATGAGTTGTGAGACGGCTTAGTAAGTCCTTATGTGTTGGGGTTCCGCGTGGCGATGATGTTAGGTGAGCAGAATGGCTCTTGTGATTCAGATCTTGTGTCGCACCTCAGTTGTGCTTGAGTTTGGTAGCCTATAGTGCTATGAGTTTTCTCAGGGATGGTATTATGTACTTAGTGTGCTTATGATCGAAATTCGATGTTTTGTTGTAATGAGCAGGTTTAGCTCAAAGTGCAATCGCCTTCGGTGAGATCTATGTGTGGATTGGGTTGCACGCTGCAACAGTGTGATGTCGAGTCTGGTTTTTCTATATGCTATTTCTTTGTGTGTTTCGCTTTCTATCTTTTAAAGAAATTCCGTATTAGTGCGGGGGTTAGGTAATTCCTTCCAGAGTTCGATTTCCATTTGTGTTGTGTTCGGATTGGTGGCCTATTGGCACATTGTGGTGTTATATGAGACTTGTGATCGCATACGGGGAGGCTTATTGCCTGAGCAGTTCGTACTGGGTAAGATGAGATTGTGGGATTTAGGATCAGTGCAATCTGATTATATAAAGTATATTAAGGAGCGAAGATCATTAATTTGTTCAGAATTTAGTAATGTTTCTTGTCAGAAGTATAGACTCGATGATTGGTTAACTCGGCAGTTGATTATGAATTTTGGCATCTCATCCGTCATGGAGGTATTGTAATAGTTAGAGTAAGACCTATGTAGGTCATGAGGTGCAATGGGAGCATCGGATTCGTGGAATTTCGATTAATTCAAACAGATATGTTATTGTGGTCCTACGAGTAAAGTAATGTAAAGAGTGAATTCAGCAAAGTTATGCAGTCATGTTTGAGTACAACATATAGTGATTGATAGAGTGATCGTATGTTAGAAACAGGCCTGGTATAGGATTTTGGATGTTGGAATTGGGCTCTAAGCCCTATTTGCTTGAATAAGAAGGGAGTATCTTTAGAACTTATCGAGCTAATGTGCTCAACTGTGTTGCGATAGCACGGGAAGGTGCTTGAGGTGCTAAATAGTGATTTTCAGACTACTCCAGTGTAGTTCTCAGCACGTTCGAGGACGAACGTATGTTTAAGTGGGAGAGAATGTAACGACCCGACCGGTCATTTCGAGCCCTAGCGCGTTGTTCAGCAGTCTGAGGCCATGAGCAGCTTCGTTTAAGGTATTGTGACTTGTTCGCGTGGTCGGTATTTAAATTCAGGAAGATAAGAGTTAAATTTGAATAAAAATTCTCATTTGAGAAGCTTAAAGTCAAAAGAATGAACTAGGATTGGAATTTTGAGTAAACGACCTCGAAATCAGGATCTGAAGGTTCCAGCAGGTTCGTATGATGATTTCGGACTCGGGCATATGCCCAGATTGGGTTTTGGATAACCCCGGGAGCCTTTTGGCGCCTATTGTGGAAGTTAGCATTTTTGAAGGAATTTCTAAAGTTTGGCTTGGAGTGCATTTCAGCGTTTTCAATGTCCGTTTGGGATTCCAAGACTGGGACTAGCTCCGTATGGTGATTTTGGAGTTGGGAGCGCGATCGGAAGTGAATTCGGGGGCCCGTAGGTCATTTTGAAGCCATTTGGCTAAAGATAGAAATTTGAAGGTTTTTGAGAAGTTTGACAGGAGGTTGACTTTTTGATATCGGAATCGGAATCTGATTCCAAAAGTTGGAGTAGGTCCGTAATGTCAAATATGACTCGTGTGCAAAATTTGAGGTCAATCGGACGTGATTTGATAGGTTTAAGCATCGGAAATAGAAGTTGAAAAGTTCAAAGTTCATTAAGCTTGGATTGGAGGTCGATTGATGATTTTAGCATTGTTTGATGTGATTTGAGCCTCGAGCAAGTCCGTAATGTGTTTTGGGATTGGTTGGTAGGTTTGGTTGAGGTCCCGGGAGCCTTGGGTGGATTCTGGGTGGTTAACGGATCAAAATTGGAATTCGGAAGAGAGCTAAAGGCATCTGGTTGCTAGTATTTTCGCTTCTGCGGTCGGTTGACCGCAGAAGCGGCACCGCAGTAGCGAGCGGGGAGCCGCAGATGCGGTTTTTGGTCCAAAGCTTGAGGACCGCAGATGCGGAACTGCATCTGCGGAAAGGGAATTGCAGAAGGGGAAGAGAGGGCCTTGGGGAAGGACCACAGATGCGGTCAAGCCTCCGCAAAAGCAGAACCGTATCTGCGGTGGTATGATCGCAGAAGCGAAAAGGGGGCTAAGCCAGGGAAGCCGCAGAAGCGGCCTGCTTTCCGTAAAAGCGGAGCCATATAAGCGGCTATAATTCCGCAAAAGCGGAAATGTCTGGAGGCAGAAGCTTGTTTTAAATCGCGATTGGGAGTTCATTTCTCTCATTTTTCATGGTTTGGGGCGATTGTTGGGGAGCTTCAAAGAGGGATTTTCTTCAACAATGTTAAGGTAAGTTATTTCTACCTATTATGAGTTAAATACATTAATTATGTATGGATTTTAGTATGAAAATGGGTAAATAAATTGAGGATTAGAGGAAAACCTAAAAATATTGTGTTCTTGGAATTTAGCCACAATTTTGGGTATGGAATTAAGAGAAAATTATATATTTGAGTTCCCAAGGTCATGGTTAAACTTTATCTTCGAAAAATTTTGGATTCCGGGCACGTCGGCCCGAGGGCATTTTGGTCAACTTTTTGATCAGGGTTAGGAATTTGTTATAAATTGGATTGTAATGAGTACCTTAGCATATATTAATGGATTTGTATCGCCATTGGCTAGTGTTGGAGCTTTTGCCGCCGGTTCGAGCCTTCGAAAGAATGTAGAATGCCGATTATGAATCTTCGGAGCGAGGTGAATCTCCTTTCTAATCTTGCGAGGGGGAATTTACCCCATACATGAGTTGAATTGGTTATGTGCTCCTATTTGTGGGGGCTACGTATGCACGAGGTGACGATAGTCCGTGCGTAGCTACTATTATGCTATTGTCCGGTTAGTCTAGGACCCAAAAGCATGTTATACTTCAGTAAATTATGAACTCATTGATGACTTGGATTATTTAAATTAACTTTGATTAGTAAATGAATTTAAAAAGAGATTAAACATCATTTCCTGAATTGTTAAACTGGGAATTGGTCTTTCTTGGATAATTGCTCCACGTTGAATTCTTGACTAATTATCTGTCTGTGTGTGTTTATTTTGGACCGGGCTGAACGCCTCGGCAAATTAATACATGCATCTATAGGCGCGGTGTCGACCCTCGGCAAGTGCACATTTATTCCAGTTAGATCGGGCCGTCGCCTCGGTATGATTTGCGCATGCTTGTATTGCTGCATGGACTTGTTTAAGTCATTACATACCTCACTCTGGATCGAGATCATCAGGTTAATAATCAAAAGAAATTTTGGAAAATTTCCTATGAAAGAATTACATGTTTACTTATTCCCTCTGTCTGGATAAAAATCATGTTAGAAAATAAATCCATTGTTTGATATGTATATTGAGAATAAATAACCGTTGGACCATTAGAGTGTGTCGAAGTTGACCATCTCGTCTCTACCCCTTTAGGATTAGGCGGGACACTCACTGAGTACACGTTGATTACGTACTCATACTATACTTTTGTGCATTTTTATTGCACAAGTATATATACCTCTAGCAGCCAATTCGGCGTAGCAGCATGGATGACGCTGGGACTAGGTGAGCCGCATCATTGAGGCGACTGCAGCTAGAGTAGTTCCTTCCAATGTACTGTATTTACTTTCCGTCGATTGTATTCCGCGCGGATGTTGTATTTTATTTCTCTTATCAGTAGTCGCTCATATACTTGTGACACCGGGTTTATGGGATGGGTTACAACGGATTTGTACTAATTGTTATCATTTAAATTTGAATTCTAGTAGTGGACTCTTATTTATAAAAATGGAAGGAAAAATGTTAGATTTTCAAAAGTATTAAAAGAGGAATTAATTAATAAGTTGGTTGGCTGGCCTGACAGAGGTGTCCGACGCCACCACGACCCTTAGTGGATTTTGGGTCGTGACAATTAATGTTGTCTAAAAATTGCCAAGTGGCTTCATTTTAGATTGCCACTTGGCTTAACCACATTGCAAACTACTCTCCTTTTAATATAATATAGATTTATTCAAACCAAACCTAATTTACCACAATATTCTAATGAACAGTATAATATCCAAACCAAACATACCACATTATTATAATGAAGAATATAATATTTAAATAAAATATACTATTATATTCTATTTTGGAATACATTGTTCAGATTAAACATTCACAATATTCTAATTTGAAGTACAATATATATCTTAATGGAACATACCATAATATTCTGATTATAAAATAGTATTAAACCAAACATATCATAATATTTTAATATGGAATACAACAAACATCCACAATATTTGAATTTTGTCACGACCCTAAACCCAGACCCTGTCTTGATGGCGCCTCTCGTGAAGACAAGGTCAATCGAACACAAAATTCCCCAATAAATTAACCGATATGATAATTCATAATTAAGCCATTAATAATAATAAATTCCACATATAGTGAAATATATCAACTGCGAAAACGATCATTGCCCGAAATCGGGTGGTCACCAGTCATGAGCATTTAAAGATAGGTCTAAGAGTCTGAAAGAGTTTATACAGTCTATCACAGAACTAGAAACAGAAAATAAGATAGGAGGGAGAAACACTGGATTGCGAACACCGAGTAGCTACCTAGTGAACTCCGCACAGTCTGCTGAAAACAATTAACCCTCGCTGGCAGGGCCTGAAGCTCCTAAATCTGCACACAAGGTGCAGGGAGTAAAGTGAGCACGCCAACTCAGTGAGTAATAATAATAAATGAAGACTGAGCAATAAGAAAACACGAAGAATCACAACAAGATGCTACGCAGAGGCAGTATAAAATCAATGCAGTGCAACAAAACAATGAGACTTGTAAGAAAATACCTTATTCCGGTGAAAACCTCTTTTAAGCATCTTCTAGCAGTCAAACAAGTAAATGATAAAATAACGAGAACATATAAACACATAAAATCAGCCCCTCAGGCACAATATCAACAGAATTAGCCCATCGGGCAATAACATGGAAAAACACCGGCCCCTCGAGCTACAATACATCACACACACTAGGTACCCGCGCTCACTGGAGGTGTACAGACTATGTGAGGGGGGCCTTTACGGCCCAAGCGCAATAAAAATCCGTCTTGTGGCATAATCAAACAAGCTCTTGGCCTCATATCAAGCCACCTCGTGGTGTACAACTCACGCCCTTGGCCTCATAATTCATAATCAGTACAACACCGTTGCGGCGTGCAACCCGATCCCATAATAATCTTCACAACACAGGCCCTCTGCCTCACTCAAGCCCCTTGGGCCAACAGTAAAAACAGGTACTCGGGTCAAAATATCATTTATAAAATCAAAAGAAGTATATAAAATCCTAGTTATAAAATCAGTGAAAACATAGCATGACTGAGTATAAGTATTATAAAAAATAGTGAGGAAACAGTACAGAAAAGCCCCTAAGGGTCCAAACACGGCATTTAGCCCCAAACATAATACTCCCTCCATTTTAATTTATGTGAACCTATTTCCTTTTTAATCCGTGGCAAAAAGAATGACCTCTTTCCCTATTTGAAAACAGTTTACCTTTATCCAATGATTTATAGACACAAAAAATATATGTGCTTCATTTTATACAACAAGTTCAAAAGTCTTCTCTCTTTTTTTAAACTTCGTGCCCAGTCAAATGGGTTCACATAAATTGAAATAGAGGGAGTAATACTTTAAAAAATATAATAATATCAAATAATTTCCAAGTAAATACGCGACTTAATAGTTGTACGGGACAGATCAAGTCACAATCCCCAATGGTGCACAACCCCACGCTCGTCACCTAGCGTGTGCGTCACCTCAAAATAGCACAACTATGTGTAATCCGGGATTTCATACCCTCAGGACAACATTTAAAATTATTACTCACCTCAATTCGGTTCAAACTATAGCTCGCGATGCCTTTGCCCCTCGAATCGGCCTCTGAATGCTCCAAATCTAGCCAAAATCAGTACATAACTATCAACATATGCTAAGGGAACAAGGCCCACATAAAAGCAACAACATACCATGCAAATCCCAAAATTAAGCAAACCCGAGCCCCGGGACCACATCTCAAAATTTGATAAAATTTACATCAATAGTCTTCTTATCTGACCACGAGTTCATACATATCAAAAATACTAAAATTCGACCACAAATGACCCCTCAAACACTTGCTTAAAGGTTTCCAATCTCAAGCCCTAGTTTTCCTAATTTTAACCCTTAATTTCCAAGTCAAATCCGTAAAATAACACCATAGAAACAAGTTTGGGGTCCAAAATCCTTACCTCAATGAATTCCCCTCGAAATCCCTCCTCAAATAGCTCCCTCAAGCTCAAACTCGTATGAAAATGATGAAGAAATAGCTCAAAATCTCAAAGAAAATCTTTTATACCTTCTGGCCCAGGCTTTTCGCACCTGCGGTCCATTTCTCGCTCCTGCGCAACCGCTTCTGTGGTCCTAAGCACCGCTTCTGCGGCCATCACCTAAACGCCCAATTTTCGTATTTGCGATAAGATAGTTGCACCTGCACTATCGCAGGTGTACTCACCTAGCCGGTTCTGCGGATCTAGCTCTCCCTGGCCCCTTCCACTTCTGCGACTGATTTTTCCGCATCTATGGGGGTCACACCTGTAGCCTCCCAACCGCAGATGCGATTATGGCAGCAGTCCTAAAACTTCAGCTACCATTTCCAAATTCCTATCTTTCCGTCAACCATCCGAAATCACCCCAAGACCCACGGGACCTCAACCAAAAGTACGAACAAGCCATATGCTACTATTCAAACTTATACCAATCTTCAAAACACCTCAAATGATATCGAATCAACCAAAACATATAGGATTCAAGCCTAAGGTTCTCAAAAATCTTCCGAATTATGCTTTTGATCAAAAAGTCTATCAAACTATGCCTAAATGACTTGAAATTTTGCACACACATCCCAAATAACACATCGGACCTAGTGCAACTTCCGGAATTCCATTCCAACCCCTATATCAAAATCTCGACTATCAACCGGAAAACGCAAAAATTCCAATTTCGCCAATTCAATCCTAAATCTACCACACACCTTCAAATTACATTCCAATCATGCTCCTAAGTCCCTCATCATCTAACGGAGCTAACCAAATCATAAAAATACAAATCTGAGATCAAATACTAAAAAGTCAAGACTGAGGTAAACCTTTTAAATTTAAAGCTTCAAAATGAGAATCATCCTTCCATATCTATTCTGATTAACTTGAAAACAATAACCGATGATTTACATAAGTCGCAATGCATAATACAGGGCTAGTCATGCCCAAGAACTGGCGAGCGAAGTGCAAAAGCTCAAAACGACATGTCGGATCGTTACATCCTCCCCCACTTAAACTGCTCGCCTTCGAAAATGCCTATAGTTGTTCCAAAAGCCAAAAAGTCACTGTATAACCTTATAATGTAAATACTCGGGGGTGATCCCACGTTACCCTATCTTATATAGGTCTGATAACACAATGTAACTGAAATTTCGCAATACAACCTAGCCCATAAACCTTAGAATCACATTTCCACTTCTGAAATCATCTAGAAGATTAGAGCTCACATTTATACTCTGAATAAGCCCGAACAAGCTATAATAAACAATACCTGCAACCTCAGGTGCAATTACATGACATACTACATAACTCAAACACTGGAAGCGATAACTTCTAATCACAACAGTTGCTCAAAATATTTGAATTTCGATATTAAGCCTTTTATCAAATAAAGCCTCATCCCAACACTTCCGTATACTGCCAATGATAATGAAACACATAGGAAGTCATAACAACTCCTCAGATCAACCATTCTTGAAGCCACCACTTCTCCTTTAGCAAGGACCATAGCAATTTTCTGAGCCGAGCATCGATATTATCCCTCCAAAACTGCTGAAATCGAATCTGTTTGCATTCATTCTAGATCCCAACGATCTCATCTAATTCTAACACAACTACTCTGGTGACATTACACACGTCAATACAATATAAGACACAACTCGTGCAATCCGCGTACCAATAAGCAACAATCTGAATGTACTCAAATCATGAAAATGACTTAAATGAGAGAGTTGTACCGCAAGCTTACTAGTACCACCATACCAAATGCTGAGAACCCGTCACACCTTATAGAAACAGAACACACGAATCTAACCCATCACTATGCTCAAATTGACAACAACGCGCAATTTGATGTTTAGAACCAAAAGCAAATCACCATAACCACGGAGAAGAAATTGACATAACATCACACAAACCCAAAAGGACACAATCGAAATGCCATCCGTAGAGCAATACCCAGTACTCTTCCCGCTCGAATTCCACTGAGAGTCCCCAATAAAACCGCACCACATGTGCCTATAACCAACAAATCCTAATGGCTCGCAACACGGAAATGTAACTCATAGATCTCCCCAGATCACTAATAAGCTCAATAACAATCGAAACAACACATCCCTCAACAATAAAACTCGGAGTCAACCAAACCGACTCGATGTGGAATACACATCCATATTGGCATACCAATGGACCCCTTATCAAAGAGTTCTTGGAGCAACTCCTTCAACTCCGTTAACTTTGTCGGTGCCATGCGGTACGGTGCAAGGCACCAAATCCATACCAAAATCAACAATACTGACCGATAACATGCCTGGCAGCAGGAAACACATCCGAAAGAAATCCCTCACCACCGGGACTGAATCAATGGTAGGAGTCTCTACATTGCCATCCAAATAAGAAAGACATCCCTCCCCAGCCATCCGCTGGGTCTTCAAAAATGAAACCACCGTACTAGGAACATAATCCATCGAATCTCGCCACTCAGTCTGTGGTATTCCCGGCATAGCCAACGTCGCTGCCTTAGTGCAACAGTCCAGAATAACACGACACATAGACAACCAGTCCATATCTAATATCACACCAAACTCCAGCATACTAATCAGTAAGGATACACTCGGGTCCCCAAACCTCTAATGGTTACCACACAAGACCGATATATGCGGTCCACAACCATGACCTAACATGTTTATGAGAACTCCCAGTCTCCAAATCCACATAGCACACGAATCATCGTATACGATCCTAACTCCACTGTCCGAATATACAACACACCTCTAATACGTAGTCGTCCCGCAAGAGGTACTCCTATAATTCTTCTATGCCACCAAGCAACTCAAATATCAGCACTCGATCTAACAAGAGAGCGGCACAATACTAATGAAGTATCCTCAACTCAAACACATCGCCATTCCTCAAATATTTTCCCTCATCAAGCCACACTAATCAATGATCTCATTTATCTAGTTATTTGAACTATCCATGATACCTAAAAATTTGTGACCTTCCTTTCAAAACTAAATCGTGACCTTACAGATGCAAATCTCAATCCTACACAACATACCGCATATACCATACCATCCTAGGATAAACATAAGAACTTCATATCCCTTCCGAGCCATAAGCAGCTACGCACTCAACTAGCCAAGAACTTTCCATTGATTACATCTAGAAGAAAATCACTACACATCCCATGTTCCTCACGCTCATAGCAAATATACATCTCGAACCGTGGTAGAAACCATCAAAAACTCTCCAAATTCAATTTGCACAAAGCTAAATCGTCAGGACTAAATCCTTCTAACTCAGCCAAGCTATGCAGGCCACTAAAACACAAGAGCTTTGATGCGAAACACCTGTAGAAACTCATTACGTCGCAAGCATCCAGTGAACTAATCATATCCTTACCATGCCAACCCGACCTACTACCAAGCTATCCCATCTATCCGAGTTCCCTTCCGATTTACCTTCAACTTGATACTCCTTCTTGCTATAGCACCATAATTCCTCAACCCAGACTCACCATATGAGACCCAAGCACAAAACCACACAGTCTAAGTCTCATAAGCCATTGAATGCTCTCTTAAAAATTCCCAAAAGCACCATATTCAAAATGCCTACCCTGAAGGGACTTCCTGCAAATCCACAGACATTACCTTTACCTTCCTGATAGTGATATATAGAATCCCATAATGATATAGAAATACCACGAAACTTGACAAAATCCAATGCAAACCTCGATTTCTAGCCAAATATACAGCTTGAAAATCTCCAATTATTATATGTAAAATCTTGAACCCGTTAGAACCATTCTATAGAGTGATCCACTCCACTCAAACCGCAATTAGACCGATCAAACGGACCGGACGACCTGTGCTCTAATAGTTTTCTAACATCGTAGAGTGTAACCTCACCTTAATGTAACCAAGCAACTTCCTGTTCTAAGCACGGTACATCCTTTACCAATAACAACTCAATTCATTCCGTGATTCTCATATACCCATAAAGCATAACATAACCTTTATTGAAATTTCCTTTACTCGAGACATCCTCGATCTCAACCTCCGTAAGACATAACTGATTCACTGGTACACCTAAAACTAGAAATAACATAGCATATAACAGTGCAATCAACTAATCAATAGCAAACTCCCCCACTTGGCTCAAAGCCATAAATCAAAACACACAATAACTTACAATACATATACTTTATTACTGCCATAATACCATAATGAGATTAATCTCAATCCTTCAAAAGCTCGTGCAACACAGACCATCTAGCACTTCAAACCTACTGCAAATCTCGCATTCACCCTCGTAACAGTCAAGCCCACTCTCTTAAGCGACCCAAATTCAAATTGCAATGAGTATACTTCGCTGGTAGAGGAGATCTTCCAACAGCAACATAAGGATCACACAATTTCAGGACACACCGCGGGAGATAACCCACCTGCTTAGCCTAAAACTAATATCTCTTTATACCCTTCCACCGTCATAACATTACGCAGTCATTTAATATTTTTGAGTCTTAACTCATATCACAACGTGATATTTACTTTATTTCCCAACTAGGCAACATGAAAATACCCATAACTCGAGGCTATACATCAGATCACATTGGAAATCAAGCACTAGATAGTTCTTGCTGCCCCAAAGCATATCCTTCTCGTCTCATACAATTCATATGAACACATCTCGCAGTCACATCACACTCATCACGTCACTATCCAATCATCAGTTCCCTTAATAAGGATGTAATCGAACATATAGATCCAAAAACACACAATCACACAATCAACGCCTTGCGCTCAAGCTATAGGCAAAACTCGGCCTCAAGTCATCCAGACTGGGCCAATATCAACATACCGAATCACATCTCGCCCTCCATTTAGGGAATCACAAGCTATTGATGCACAACTGATACCGAGCGCTCATGTGCGCATACGAACGCATGGAAGGAATTCAAAGAGTTATATTTCAAGCCGAATCAAGGGTGCACGATAAGAATTCAAGAATGTGGAGTTTTTCCTAAAGGTTCTGCAAACTCCTGAGGATAAGTACAGATGTCTCCATACCAATCCGCGAGACTCTATTATACCTGCTCATGACTCGTGAGACCTATGTAACCTAGGCTCTGATACAACATTGTCACAACCCTAAACCCAAACCTGGTCGTGATGGCACCTCTCGTGAAGACAACGCTAGCCTAACACAAAATTCCCAAATAAATTACAGATATGATAATTCATAACTAAGTCTTTAATAATGATTAATTCCAAATATTGTGAAATATATCAACTGCGGAAACGAACACTGCCCGACATTGGGGTGTCACCAGTCATGAGCATCTAAAAATAGGTCTAAGAGTCTGAAAGAGTTTATACAGTCTATCACAGAACTAGAAATAGAAAATAAGATATGAGGGAGAAACACTGGGCTCTGAACACCGAGCAGCTACCTAGTGAACTCTGCACAGTCTGCTGAAAACAATCAACCCTCGCTAGCAGGGCCTGAAGCTCCTAAATTTGCACACAAGGTACATGGAGTAAAGTGAGTACGTCAACTCAATAAGTAATAACAATAAATGAAGACTGAGCGATAAAAAAACACAAAGAATCACAACAAAATACACAAAGGCAATATAAAATCAATATTGTGCAATAAAATAATGAGACTTATAAGAAAACACCTTATTCCGGTGAAAACCTCTTTTAAGCATATTTTAGCAGCTAAACAAGTAAATGATAAAACAACGAGAATAGGTAAACACATAAAATCAGCCCCTCGGGCACAATATCAATAGAATCATCCCCTCGGGCAATAACATGGAACAACACCAGCCCCTCGAGCTTCAATATCAAACAACAACAACCCCTCGGGCTACAACACATAGCACACACTAGGTACCCGCGCTCACTAGGGTGTACAGACTCCGGGAAGGGCCCCTTACGGCCTAAGCGCAATAACAAGCAATCTCACGGCATAATCAAACAGGCTCTCGACATCATATCAAGCCACCTCATGGCATAAAACTCAGGCCCTCGGCCACATAATTCATAATCAGTACAACACCGCTGTGGCGTGCAACCCGATCCCATAATAATCCTCACAAAATAGGCCCTCGGTCTCACTTAGTCAGATATCACTCAAGCCCCTTGGGCTAATAGTAAAAATAGGTACTCGGCTCAAAATATCATTTATAAAATTAAAAGAAGTAAATAAAATGTGATTTATGAGATCAGTGAAAACATAGCATGACTGAGTGTAAGTGTTATCAAAAATCGTGAGGCAATAGTAAAGAAAATCCCCTGAGGGTCCAAATAGTCGGCACAAGGCCCAAACACAGCATTTAGTCCCAAACATAATAATACTTTCAAAAATATAATACTATCAAACAGTTTCCAAGTAAATACGCGACTTAATAGTCATACAGGACGGACCAAGTCACAATCCCCAATGGTGCACAACCCCACGCTCGTTACCTAGCGTGTGCGTCACCTCAAAAAAGCACAACGATGTGTAATCCGGGGTTTCATACCCTCAGGACAACATTTAAAATTATTACTCACCTCAATTCGGTTCAAAGTCTAGCTCGCGATGCCTTTGCCCCTAGAATCGGCCTCCGGATGCTCCAAATCTAGCCAAAATTAGTACATAACCATTAAGATATGCTAAGGGAACAAAGCCCACACAAAAGCAACAAAATACCATGCAAATCCCGAAATTAACCAAACCCGAGCCCCAACCCCACGTCTCGGAATTCGATAAAATTTACATCAATAGACTCCTTATCTGCCCACGAGTTCATACATATCAAAAATACTAAAATTCGACCACAAATGACCCCTCAAACCCTTGCTTAAAGGTTTCCAATCTCAAGCCCTAGTTTTCCTAATTTTAACCCTTAATTTCCATTAATTTCCAAGTCAAATCCGTAAAATAACACCATAGAAACACGTTTGGGGTCCAAAATCCTTACCTCAATGTAATCCCCTCGAAATCCCTCCACAAATAGCTCCCTCAAGCTCAAACCCGTATGAAAATGATGAAGAAATAGCTCAAAATTGCAAAGAAAATCTTTTATACCTTCTGGCCCAGGCTTTTCGCACCTGCGGTCCATTTCTCGCTCCTGCGCAACCGCTTCTGCGGTCCTAAGCATCGCTTCTGCGGCCAACACTTAAACGCCCAATTTCCGTATCTGCGATAAGATAGCTGCACCTGCGCTATCGCAGGTGCGATCACCTAGCTGATTCTGCTGATCTAGCTCTCCCTGGCCCATTCCGCTTCTGCGAATGATATTTCTGCATCTGTGGGGGTCGCACCTGCGGCCTCCCAACTGTAGATGCGGTTATGACAGCAGTCCTAAAACTTCAACTGCCATTTCCAAATTCCTATCTTTCTGTCAACCATACGAAATCACCCCAAGACCCCCGGGACCTCAACAAAAAGCACCAACAAGCCATATACTACTATTCAAACTTATACCAATCTTCAAAACACCTCAAATGACATCAAATCAACCAAAACATATCAGACTCAAGCCTAAGGTTCTAAAAAATCTTCCGAATTATGATTTTGAACAAAAAGTCTATCAAACTATGTCCGAATGACTTGTAATTTTGTGCACACATCCCAAATAACACAACAGACCTACTGCAACTTTCGGAATTCCATTCCGACCCCTATATCAAAATCTCACCTATCAACCGGAAAATGCCAAAATTCCAATTTCACCAATTCAATCCTAAATCTACTACACATATTCAAATTACATTCCAATAATGCTCCTAAGTCCCACATCACCTAACGGAGCTAACCAAATCATAAAAATCCAAATCCGAGATCAAATACTAAAAAGTCAAGATTGAGGTAAACCTTTCAAATTTAAAGCTTCAAGATGAGAACCATCCTTCCATATCTATTCTGATTAACCTGAAAACCAAACCCGACGATTTACATAAGTCACAATGCATAATACATGGCTAGTCATGCCCAAGAACTGGCGAGCGGAGTGCAAAAGCTCAAAATGACTTGTCGGGTCGTTACATCCTCCCCCACTTAAACATACGTTCGTCCTCGAACATGCCTATAGTTGTTCCAAAAGCCAACAAGTCGCTGTATAACCTTATAATATAAATACTCGGGTGTGATCCCACGTTACCCTATCTTGTATAGGTCCGATAACACAATGTAACTGAAATTTCGCAATAAAACCTAGCCCATAAACCTTGGATCCACATTTCCACTTCTGAAATCATCTACAAGATTAGAATCTCATATTTATAATTTGAATAAACCCAAACAATCTGTAATAACCCATACTGTAATAACCCATACCTGCAACCTTAGGTGCAATTACACGACATACTACATAACTCAAATACTGGAAGCAATAACTTATAATCATAGTAGTTGCTCAATGGAAGCGATAACTTATAATCACAGTAGTTGCTCAAAACATATGAATTTTGATAATAATCTTTTTATCAAATAAAGCCTCATCCCAACACTTCCATATACTGCCAATGATAATGAAACACATAGGAAGTCATAACTACTCCTCAGATCAGCCATTCTTGAAGCCACTTCTCCTTTAGCAAGGACTATAGCAATTTTTTGAGCCGAGCATCGATATTATCCCTTCAAAACCGCTGAAATCAAATCCGTTTGCATTCGTTCTAGATCCCAACGATCTCATCTAATTCCAACACAACTACTTTAGTGACATTACACACTTCAATACAATCTAAGACACAACTCATGCAATCCGTGCACCAATAAGCAACAATCTGAATGTACTGAAATCATGAAAATGACTTAAATGAGAGAGCTGTACCGCAAGCTTACTAGTACCACCACACCAAATGCTGAGAACACGTCACACCTCATAGAAACAGAACATATGAATCTAGCCCGAATGATCATACCTCCACATAACTTTGCTCTAATACGCGACCTCATCCAAACACTGGTCCACATGAAACATCTCAATTCACTATGCTCAAATCGACAACAATGCGCAATTTGATGTTTAGAACCAAAAGCAAATCACTATAACCACGGAGAAGAAATTGACATAACATCACACAAACCCAAAAGGACAAAACTGAAACGCCATCCATAGAGCAATACCCAATACTCTTCCGCTCGAATAACACTGAGAGACCCTTATAAAACCGCACCACATGTGCCTATAACCAACAAATCCTAATGGCTCGCAACACGGAAAGGTAACTCATAGATCTTCCCAGATCACTAATAAGCTCAATAACAATCGAATCAACACACCCCTCAACAATAAAACTCGGAGTCAACCAAACTGACTTAATGTAGAACACACATCCATATTGGCCTACCAATGGACCCCTTATAAAGGAATTCTTGGAGATGCTCCTTCAAATCCTTTAACTTTGTCGGTTCCATACGATACGGTTCAAAGCACCAAATCAATACCGAAATCAACAATACTGTCCGACGACATGCCTGGCAGCAGGAAACACATCCGAAAGAAATCCCTCACCACCGGAACTGAACTGATGGTAGGAGTCTCTACATTGCCAGACATCGCAACAACCAAATAAGAAAGACATCCCTCCCAGCCATACGCTGGATCTTCAAAAATGAAACTACCTTACTAGGAACATAATCCGTCGAATCTCGCCACTCAATCCGTGACATTCCCGGCATAGCCAACATCGCTGCTTAGCGCACCAATCCAGAATAACACGACACATAGACAACCAGTCCATATCCAATATCACACCAAACTCCAGCATACTAAGCAATAAGGATCCACTAGGGTCCCAAAACCTCCAATGGTTACCACACAAGACCGATATACGCGGTCCACAACCACGGCCTAACCTGTTTATGAGAACTCCCAGTCTCCAAATCCACACAGCACGCGAATCATCGTATCCGATCCTAACTCCACTGTCTGAATATACAACACACCTCTAATACGCAGTCGTCCCAAAAGAGGTACTCCTATAATTCTTCTGTACCACCAAGCAACTGAAATATCAGCACTCGATCTAACAAAAGAGTGGCGCAATACTAATGAAGTATCCTCAACTCAAACACATCGCCCTTCCTCAAATGTTTTCCCTCATCAAGCCACACTAATCAATGATCTCATTTATCTAGTTATTTGAACTATCCATGATACCTAAGAATTTGTGACCTTCCTTTCAAAACTGAATCGTGACCTTACACATATAAATCTCAATCCTACACAACATACAGCATATACCATACCATCCTAGGATAAACATAAGAACTTCATATCCCTTCCGAGCCACAAGCAGATACGTACTCAACTAGCCAAGAACTTTCCATTGATCTCATCTAGAAGAAAATCACTACATATCCCATGGTCCTCACGCTCATAGCAAATATACATCTCTAACCGTGGTAGAAACCATCAAGAACTCTCCAAATTCAATTTTCACAAAACTAAACCGTCAGGACTAAATCCTTCTAACTCAGACAAGCTACGCAGGCCACTAAAACCCAAGAGCTTTGATGCGAAACACCTGCAGAAACTCATTACCTCGTAAGCATCCAACAAACGAATCATATCCTTACCATGCCAACCCAGCCTACTACCAAGCTATCCCATCTATCTGAGTTCCCTTCTGATTTACCTTCAACTTGACACTACTTCTTGCTATAACACCACAATTCCTCAACCCAGACTCACCATATGAGACCCAAGCATAAAACGACATCGTCTAAGGCTCATAAGACATTGAATACTCTCTTAAACATTCCCAAAAACACCACATTCAAAATGCCTACCCTGAAGGGACTTCCTGCAAATCCACAGACATTACCTTTACCTTCATGATAGTGATATATAGAATCCCATAATGATATAGAAATACAACGAAACTTGACAAAATCCAATGCAAACCTCGATTTCTAGCCAAATATACAACTTGAAAATCTCCAATTATTATATGTAAAATCTTGAACCCGTTAGAACCATTCTATAGAGTGATCCACTCCACTCAAACCGCAATTAGACCGATCAAACGGACCGGACAACCTGTGCTCCAATAGCACTCCAACACTGTAGAGTGTAACCTCACCTTAATGCAACCAAGCAACTTCCTGTTCTAAGCACAGTACATCCTTTACCAATAATAACACAATTCATTCAGTGATTCTCATATACCCATAAAGCATAAAATAACCTTTGTTGAAATTTCCTTTACTCGAGCCATCCTCGGTCTCAACCTCCGTAAGACATAACTGATTCACCGGTATGCCTCAAACTAGAAACAACATAGCATATAACCGTGCAATCAACTAATCAATAGCAGACTCCACCACTTGGCTCAAAGCCATAAATCAAAACACAGAATAACTTACAATACATATACTCTATTACTGCCATAATACCATAGTGAGATTAAACTTAATCCTTCAAAAGCTCGTGCAACACAGACCATCTAGCACTTCAAACCTTCTGAAAATCTTGCATTCACCCTCGTAACAGTCAAGCCCACTCTCTTAAGCGACCCAAATTCAAATTGCAATGCTTATACTTCGCTGGTAGAGGAGATCTTCCAACAGCAACATAAGGATCACACAATTTCAGGACACACCGCGGGAGATAACCCACCTGCTTAGCCTAAAACTAATATCTCTTTATACCCTTCCACCGTCATAACATTACGCAGTCATTTAATCTTTCTGAGTCTGAACTCATATCACAACGTGATATTTACTTCACTTCCCAAATAGGCAACATGAAAAGATCCTTCATCACACCCACAACTCGGGGCTATATATCAGATCACATTGGAAATCAAGCACTAGATAGTTCTTGCTGCCCCAAAGCATACCCTTCTCGTCTCATTCAATTCATATGAACACATCTCGCAGTCACATCACACTCATCACGTCACTATCCAATCATTACTTCCCTTAATAGGGATGTAATCAAACATATAGATCCGAAAATACACAATCACACAATCAATGCCTCTGCGCTCAAGCTACAAACAAAACCTGGCCTCACGTCCTCCATACTGGGCCAACATCAACACACGGAATCACATCTCGCCCTCCAATCAGGGAATCACAAGCTATTGATGCACAAGTGATACCGAGCACTCATGTGCGCATACCAACGCGTGGAAGGAATTCAAAGAGTTATATTTCAAGCTGAATCAAGAGCGCACGATAAGAATTCAAGAATGTGAAGTTTTTCCTAAAGCTTCTGCAACCTCCCGAGGATAAGTACAGATGTCTTCATACCAATTCGCGAGACTCTATTAAACCTGCTCATGAGTCGTGAGACTTATGTAACCTAGGCTCTGATACAACCTTGTCACGACCCTAAACCCAAATCCTGTCGTGATGGCGCCTCTTGTGAAGACAACGCTAGCCGAACACAAAATTTCCAAATAAATTAACAGATATGATAATTCATAATTAAGTCTTTAATACTGATAAATTCCAAATATAGTGAAATATATCAACTGCGGGAATGAAATATATCAACTGCGGGAACGAAAATTCCCTGACATTGGGGTGTCACCAGTCATGAGCATCTAAAGATAGGTCTAAGAGTCTGAAAGCGTTTATACAGTCTATCACAGAACTAGAAACAAAAAATAAGATAGGAGGGAGAAACACTAGGCTGCGAACACCGAGCAGCTACCTCGTGAACTCCGTACAGTCTGCTGAAAACAATCAACCCTCGCTAGCAGGGCCTGAAGCTCCTAAAGTTGCACACAAGGTACAGGAAGTAAAGTGAGTACGCCAATTCAATAAGTAATAACAATAAATGAAGACTGAGTGATAAGAAAACACAAAGAATCACAACAAGATGTTACACAGAGGAAGTATAAAATCAATACAGTGCAATAAAATAATGAGACTTATAAGAAAACATCTTATTCCTGTGAAATCCTCTTTTAAGCATCTTTTAGCAGCTAAACAAGTAAATGATAAAATAGCGAGAACAGAGAAACACATAAAATCAGCCCCTCGGGTACAATATCAACAGAATCAATCCCTCGAGCAATAATATGGAACAACACCAGCCCCTCGAGCTTCAATATCAAACAACAACAACCCCTCGGGCTACAACACATCAGACACACTGGGTACCCGCGGTCACTAGGGTGTACAGACTCCGGGAAGGGCCCCTTGCGGCCCAAATGCAATAACAAGCAATCTCATAGCATAATTAAACATGCTCTTGGCATCATATCAAGATACATCATGGCATACAACTGAGGCCCTCAGCCTCATAATTCATAATCAGTACAACACCGATGTGGCGTGCAGCCCGATCCCATAATAATCCTCACAACACAGGCCCTCACCTACCCGTTTCTGCGGTTCCAGCTCTCCTTGGCCCCTTCCATTTCTGCAATTATTTTTCCGCATCCACGGGGGTCACACCTGCGGCCTCCCAACTGCAGATGCGGTTATGACAATAGTCCTAAAACTTCCAGCTGCCATTTCCAAATTCCTATCTTTCCGTCAATCATCCGAAATCACCCCGAGGCCCCCGGGACCTCAACGAAAAGTACCAACAAGCCATATACTACTATTCAAACTTGTACGAATCTTCAAAACACCTCAAACACCATCGTATCAGCCAAATCACATCGGATTCAAGCCTAAGTTTCTCAAAAATCTTTCGAATTACGCTTTTGATAAAAAAAGTCTATCAAACTATGTCCGAATGACCTGAAATTTTATGCACACATCCCAAATGACACAACGGACCTACTTCAACTTCCGGAATTCCATTCCGACCTCTATATCAAAATCTCACCTATCAACCGAAAAATGCCAAATTCCAATTTCGCCAATTCAATCTTAATCTACCACGCACCTCCAAATTACATTCCGATCACGCTCCTAAGTCTTACATCACCTAACGGAGCTAACCAAATTATAAAAATCTAAATCCGAGATCAAATATTAAAAAGTCAAGACTGAGCCAAACCTTTCAAATTTAAAGCTTCAAGCTGAGAATCATCCTTCCATATCTATTCCAACTGACCTGAAAACAAAAACCGACAATTTACATAAGTCACAATGTGTAAGACGGGACTAGTCATACACGAGAACTGGCAAACGAAGTGTAAAAGCTCAAAACGATCGGTCGGATCGTTACAAATTTGAAAGGGTAGTATTTTATTTTGGATACACGGTAAAATAAATTTATGAAATAGCTATGCATAGTAAAATAAATTTATAAAGTCGGTATAGAAAATAAAATAAATATTTTAATTGTATATAATATTTACTAATGTTTCAACAGGCATACTGTGTAGATTATCCTAAAATTTATCGTCCATTCCCCTCACATGAAAAAAGGAAACATTGCACTATAAAAGAGACACATTGCACTACTACATGTACAATATGAAATCCCGGTCGAGAATTTAAAAAACTCTTCCTACTATACAACATTTTTTGATGAACTAACTTGAGTAAGTTGTTCTCTTCCTTCTCACTAGAAAACTAGAGTGAGTAAGCTGCCCTAGCCAATCAACAACATGTAAGCAAAACAAGAACAACAAATGTCAGAAGAAGAAATCGACCAATTGAATCAAAGCACCCACAAACTAAAATCAGATTACTTAACCAATACGCTGGCTACACTTGAAAATGTAAGTTTTCGAGACAAACTCTTCCCCAAGTCTACCACCATGCATACATCGAAGCTCAATTTTTAAATAAACTTACCCTAGAGGATGAAACAGGAAGCCTCACCAATCACCCTCACTTCATCCCCTCATAAAACTGATAAAACTAGGCTTTATCGTCCATGGAACCAACCCTTATTATTAAATTACTAAGAAAAAAATGGTTTACCATGTGCTAAAGTAAAACTAGAACAATTGTGGCAGTTATCGGAACCACTTGCATTAATTGACTTAGGTTTTGAATACTACATACTAAAAATCTCAAACTTAGACAACTACAACAAAATCCTCCATCAAGGACCGTGGTTTATTGGATCCTAATACCTTACCATTAGACAATGGTAACCTAAATTTAACCCGACCACTACAAATATTAACCTATCCACCACTTGGATTCGTCTACAAGAACTACCAACTGAGTATTATGACTTAGAAATACTCAAAAAATAGCAAATCACATAGGTAAGCTGCTAAAGATAGACACATGCACGTCCAAGCCACTAGAGGTCGATTTGCTCGTCTCTGCATTCTAGCACCAATTGACAAACCATTACTTAAAAATATGCTTTTAGGAACTCATTTACAGCAAATTCATTATGAGGATGCCACTTCAATCTGTATTAATTGTGGATGTCTAGGACACACATGTTCAAACTGTACAGTACCAAGTCTAATACTCCCAAAACTACTACTACTACTTCTACACAAACAACTGCCTCAACTACTACACACTTAAACATCCATGATCAATGGAAAACAGTTTCATATTTCAAACCTACTCGAAAATCACCATCTAAGGCTGCACTATGGGCCGGGCCCAACCCGAAATCGACCCGGGACTGCAGGGCAAATGGGCCTAACGGGCCGGTCTTAGTGGGCCGGTCCCAAATAGTGCAATAAGCCCATAGCGGGCCGGTCCTACCCATATAGCCCACGAGCCTAGGACCGCTAAGCCCAAGACCGGCAGGCGGGTCTGGACCGGTTCAACCGGGCCAAACGGTCCTCAATGACTATACTTTAAAAAAATGACCAACGGTCAGATATTAAAATATAGTCATTGGCCAGCAAAAAATAGCCATTTGAGAGTTTAAAAAATAGTTATTTGGCCCCCAAAATTTATATAATTATACTTTTTTCCAATTCTCAACTATAAATACCCCCTCATTCTTTCATTTTTACTCACAAATTTATCAATCTCTCTCAATCTATATCTAATTCTCTTTTATAAATTGCTTACTTTATTATTGCAATTTCGTGAAAAATTGTAAAGTTGGTGAATTGAAATATTCAAGTCTTCAACGATTTTTAATTTTCAAGAAGTTGTTCGTCAATTCTGTAAAGTCGTTCCAACTCTTAAGTTTTAAGAATATAGTTTTGTTTGTTTTAATTTGTATAATTATAATTAATATGGCCTTTTCTTTAAAAAAATATTTGGTGGTAAGGAAAAATCTAAAATTGGTGAATCTAGTCTCCAAGCTACTACCCTTCCCCCAGCTCCCCGACCCAGACCTGTTACCCGTCCTACTTCACCTATTATTCTTGATAGTGATAACACTTATTTTCAATTTTCTGAGAGTCAATTTTGCCATGATGTTGCACCAGGTCAACAATTAAATGAAGAAGTTATGAATTTTTTTTATCCTAATGAAACTATCTTAGAAAATGATGATGACGTAGATGAAACCCAATCGGATTTAGATGATACATCTACTAGTCCTGTTAATAACCCAACTGATGCCCCGCCCGATACACCTGTAGAAACTCATACTTTTAATAGACAACCTCCTAAATGCCCCGAAACATCACTTGTTTGGAACTTTTTTACTCAATTAAGAGAACAAAATAAGGCTAAGTGTAAAACTTGTTGGGTTTGCTGGCGCATAAATTTACTGGAGACCGTAGCGGTACGAGAAGTTTGACTAGACACATAAAGATACACCCTAGAGATAAAGCTAGATTTTTACAAATGAAAGCGCAGCTAGAGGGGACAAGTGTAGATACTACGGTTAACCCTAGTACAGGTTCAAATCTAGTTCAACCAGGAATTAACACTGTGACCGGTGGCATTTTATATTACGATCCAAATAAAGATCATAAAGAATTAGCGAAGATGATTTCTGTTATGTGCTTACCCTATAGTTTTCCTTCTAACCCTCACTTTGTGCATTATATTAAAACAGTTTATAATCCTACTTATAAAAGTTGGCCTCTCGCAACCGTAAAGAGCAATATTTATAAATATAAATATGAATATGAACAATATTTGTGGTATTTATTTACTCATATAGATTGTCGGATTGCTATTACCACTGATATTGGTAGAAGTGGTAATGAATGTGATTATCTTATTATAACTACTCATTAGATTGATGAAGAATGGAAAATGCAAAAATACATTATTGCAGCGCTATGTGATTTGTTTGTTGATTTTTCAGAGGGTGGGGAAATTTATCAACTTGCTATAAATGTAATAAAAGAAAAGTTTAAAAAATATTTTTTCCCTATCCCCCCTATTTATGGTGTTGCTGCCATGTTAAATCCTACCATGAAATTAGGAGGTCCTCACTTTTGGTATTCAAATATTTATAAGGCTTTAGATCTTTCAAATGAGGAATTTGCTACACTTGCAGATGCAAAAGCCTCAATTAAAATAAATGCTCAAACAATTTATAATGCTTATCAACTTTCCTTAGATCATGCTAGGCCAAATGTTCCAACTCCTACTTCGTCTAGTTCACAATCGTCTAAAAGAACTGCGGGCTTAAAAGCACTTAGTTCTTGGACAGATTTTAGGGGCTCTCAAGGTGATAATATTGATCATACTTCACATCTAAATGATCTTCAAGTTTATTTGTCGCAGGGCCTTGAAAAGGAGAATCCATACAGCACCTTTGATCTTTTGGAATGGTGGAAGGCCAGAGAAAATTATTTTCCGATTCTTGCAAGGATGGCTCGGGATATTTTATGTATTCAAGCTTCAATAGTGGCATCAGAGAGCACTTTGAGTCAAGCAAGACTTCAAATAGGTGATCATAGAGCGTCTATGAGGGACAACTTGAAAAAATTAATACTCTTCAGAGATCGGATCCGCTCGGAAAGAAGAAATTTTGGACTTGCAGAATCACAACCGGAGATAGACGAAGCTTACGAAGAAATGTTAGCGGAACTTGCGGAGGATGCTGCTTCGCCCGCAAGCGGTGATGAACAAACTTCTTTTCCGTCACCACCAACAGAACTTCCTCTGAACCTTGAAGGATTTATGAAATTTGTTAGATATACTATGTAGATTATGGTGTAACTTCTACTTTGACACATCTTCTTTAGTTTTTTTTTTCCTTTTAATGGTGGTAATAGCACCTTGTTGTGCTCATTCCATTGGGGGGAAGAAGACTAAGAAAGATATTGCCATTTTTGTTAATGTCGTAATGATAAAAATTATAAGACATTCCCTTGAATATCTTTTTGCAATGTTTTTTTGTGTTTAAATTTGACTCTTTAGAAGATTTAACTTACAATTCTATATAAGCTATAATATATTTACAAGAAATTATATAAGAAAATATATATACATAACATACTATATATACTATAACACACACACACACACACACACACACACACACACACATATATATATATATATATATATATATATATATATAT
>MU710127.1:9211-20483 GCA_026770625.1 Nicotiana glauca | reverse complement strand
AAGATGTTACACTTTTGTGCTTAGTCTATTTTAAATATTCTTGGTGTGATGAGTTAGGAGAATTGTTTAAAAAGGTCGTGTCTGTAAAAAAAGTATAGTTTGATTGCTCGAGGACGAGCAATGGTTTAAGTATGGGGTGTTGATGATAGGCTATAATTACGTATTTTAGTCTATTATTACACTCTAATTTACTGCACTTTAGTTGAGTTTGCGCTTTAATCGCTAGTGTTTTGCGCTAACGGTGTGTTTTATGCCTTATAGGTGTGATTTCGAGCTATATAGATGTTATGGAATAAATTTAAGTGATTTGAAGCTTTGAAGTCTGAGTAAAAGCTTAAGGAATTAAGCCGGGACAGTGTTCGGGGGTCAAATTTGATAGTTGAGAACAAACGAAGACTCGATGAGGCATATTGCGCACTGTCTAGTAAATTGGACATAACTGTTTTCTCAGAACTCCATTTTGTCTCCACAATATATGGTTGGAAAGCTAACTCAAAGGGATACAACTTTCATGTTTTACGTTTGTCCAAATTCCAAACGGAACAGCGTGAAAAATTGCGGTTCCACCGCAATTGCGGCAGAACCGCGGTAGAAGATGGTCGCGGACAACTGAAGAATCAGAGGGCATGTTTGGCCCGGTTCCACCGCGACCGCAATAGGAGGCGGAAATTTCAGGGACTTATGTGTAAAATACGGGATTTTAAGCCCTAAACCCTGTATTAAACCAAGGAAGCCGACCAAGAAAGGGAGGGGACATATTTTGGACACAAATTAGACCTAAGGAGGCAAGAGACACTACTTTAGGGTTAGACAACACCCTTGGAGGCAAGAACACATTGGGATTAAGGCAGAGAATTCTTCTACGAGTTTTTCCTTCCTCTTCCTATTTTTCATTGTTGGTTATGACTTTTAGTATTGTAGCCTTACATATTATTATGAATAGCTAATTTGTTATTTAGAGTTTTGATAGAACCTTTTGTAGGATAAATTCTTGTTATGTTTTTATATAATTGAGCCATAGCTTTTCTCTATTTGTTCAACTACGTTTATATTCTGGTTGATTGAAGAGCTCTCAATTAGCCGTGCCTATTTAGTATGCATAACTCAGGAGAGAGTGTATATTTAGGTAATTGTTGAACAACACCACTCCCAGAGTATATGGGGGATCAATAACCGAGGGTTTAAAGGTGGGATTAGGGATAATGAAGCCTTGGGTGCGATGTGAAGTGAGCTGTATTAAAAGCCAACTAGCGTAGCTCGCGAAAGTGCGTCTAGTAAATTGTCGTAATTACTCGGGAGAGATTTACGGTAATAAGAGTGCTCATGATTGGTAGAGAATACTTAAGCGAAATTATAGAAGACATAGCGGGAAGGATTCCAACAATTGGAAAAATCATAACTCTAGACCTCCTTAATCTTTTCTCTAACCTTTAGTATATTTAGTTGTTAATTTAGTAGTTTAATTTGTTAGTCAATTAGTTAAACACAAGAATCTTAATATCTATAAGTTAGGAATTGTTCAAGCTTGTCTTCTTGATGATAGTGAACAGCTGTAGCTAAACCTTATTTCTATGTGGGATTCGACTCCGGACTTGTAAACCGGATTATATTTGCAACGATCGCATTGTCCTTTTTATAAGGCATAGTTGGGCGTGATCATGTAGGAACTATAAATATTAATTTTAAATTATAGGGATGTATTCAAAATTATATTATAGGGGTATTTAGTATAATTAACCTACAAATATATTATTCTTTGAGAAAAGGAAGAAAAAAGAAAGAGAAAAAAAAATGATCCCTTATGTTCGAGGGTAGGTTTATATGACGATCGACGACAATAACAAATTCAGTAATATGCCAATAGTGAGGAGGTTTTTGATGATCGTTTAAATATATTGCGAACAATTTTAGTCCCTCTAAGTTTACCAAAACTTAACAATTTTGGTCTCCGTCTATTTTTTTAAAGCACCATCATAAACCTATACTCAAACATAAGGTATTATTTTTGTCATTTTCTCAGAAACTCAGGTTTTCCTTATACACTCCATTCTCCGAATCTCTACTCTCTCTTCTCTCGCCGGCGACTCCAATCTTCTTTTAATCAGGTACACTTTTATGTATTCTTCTCCACCTTACTCTTTCATTTCACTGATTCTTTCTTCTCATTTGGGTTGGGAAAATGTAGAAGCAGCTTATGTTAACTTGGTTCCTTTTCCTTTCTTTTTCCCTTTTTCTTTTTGGGTCTGTTTAACTGTTTCAATTAAATTTTAATTGATGATTCTTAGTTTAGTGAAAAATGCAATCTTTGTTGTTCTTGACTGAATTCCTGCTTCTAATTTATAACTTTAAAAAAATTGAATTTTTTCTCCCATCTAATTAGATTGATAATCTTACCCCTTTCCTTAATTTCTAGTGAAGAAATAAATGTAGAAGTAAACCAACTATTGGGGTTCACAGATTGTTTGAATTAACTCCAAATAAATACCACAGTTAAAGGGCGACGATGCAAATTTGTCAACCAGTAAAAGATAACATATGAGAGTAAATTCCAAGACTTATAGGATCTTGGAACCTCAACTTTTCTGTTCTAGAAAAACATTAGCATTTCTTATATTTTTGGTAACCGAGAAATTCCAAGGGTCATTGGTGCAAGGGTCAAAACTCGGTGGATGATGGGCCCCACCCTTTCCACCGGTAAAAGATAACATATGAGAGTAAATTCCAAGACTTATAGGATCTTCGGAAAAGGGCCAAAAATATACTTAAACTATCATAAATAGATCACTTTTATCCTCCGTTAGTTTTTTGTATCAAAAAAGTTACCGAAAACTTCCTTGCCGTTAGTTTATTGGCTCATCCTTACCCCTTACACTAACAGACTTCCAACTTGGACTGAAAATAACTGAAAAAGGCCAAAAATATCCTTGAACTTTAAATAATAGATCACTTTTACCATCCGTTAGTTTTTGGTACCACAACGGCCAGCAAATTACTTCATCATCTTTCAAAATACTTACATACCTGCAAATTACTTATGCATTTTCCATCTTTGATTGTTAAACAGAAACCTAAGCATACCACTATAAATTTTATTGCAGAATCCTAAAAACTAAAGATGAACATCTAGAATGGCTTTTATTCAAATTTTGGATGAACTTAAAAATAAAGTTATTTTCAATATTCAACCATAGCTACCACCACAAATGGCTAAGATGTTAAATTTCACCATCAGATTTTGCAGCGGAAAGCCTATGGGGTAAAAATGTGTTAGCGGACGGAGAGAGTGATGAGCGAAAGGAGATGACCAAGAGTGACCAGGCTATTTTTTACCAAGATAGGTCCGGAACGGCCCCGATCCCTTGTCAGGGGCGGACCTAGTGCATAGACGACGGGTTCCCAGGAACCCACTAACTTTTGCGTAGATCTTGTATTTATATTAAAAAAATTACTAAATATTGGTAAATATCTTGAAGAGCCTAGGTTCACTCATGACCCAGTTATTATTGCATATTAATATGAAATTACGGTAGGAACCCATAAGACTCAAATTCTAAATCCGCCTCTACCCCTTGTCACCTCTAATTTTCCTTTTGTGTTAGATAAATCATCGTAAATCATTACTGAAGTCGAGTCATGTGCCATTGTTTTAGTTTATTTACAATTGGCAAGTGAGAAGATTCTATAAACTTGTAACATGGTACTCCATCAACGTAGCTTTTGACTGATTTTCAACAGCAAAATATGTTTTGCAGTTGTCTTCTTCATTACTATACACTTTAAAAGTTGGGAGATGTAATAGAGTTCTAACTCCCAAAAGGATTTATTAGGAAAACACGTATGACTATTTACACTACATGTAATAGAAAAGATTCATGTTATAGTCAATGAAAAAGATTCATATATATATTTCAATAAAATTTGAATAAAATCCATTCTAGATGTTTATCTTTAGTTTTTAGGATTCTGCAATAATTTTTATAAAGCGGTTTGCTGTAGGTTTCTGTTTAACAATCAAATATAAAAAATACAGAAGTAATTGTCATGTACGTAAGTATTTTGAAAGATGATGAAGTATTTGCTTGCTGTTGTGGTACCAATAACTAAAGGAGGGTAAAAGTGATCTATTATCGATAGTTCAAGGCTATTTTTGGTCCTTTCCGTTATTTTCAGTACAAGTTGGAGGTCTGTTAGTGTGAGGGGTAAGAGTGAGCCAAAAAACTAACAGCAAGGACTTTTTTGATACCAAAAACTAATGGAGGATAAAGGTGATCTATTTCCGATAGTTTAAGGATACTTTTGGCCCTTTTCCATAGGATCTTGGACCCTCAACTTTTCTGTTCTAGCAAAACATTAGCATTTCTTATACTTTTGGTAACTGAGAAATCCCGAGGGTCATTGGTGCACGGGTCAAAACTCGGTGGATAATGGTCCCCGCCCTCTACTCTTATCCACTTAAATGTCAGACTTTTGTCTGCAATGGGGTTCAAACCTGTGACTTGCACCTACACCACACATCACATGCTACACTCCTACCACTAGAACAAAGTCCTAGGGGCACAAAACATTAGCAGTTCTGTTGCTCTCATAATTGCTAGGTTTGGCCTCCCGTTATCTACCACCTGACCTATATCAGTGTAGAAAAGTACCAAACTGACCATAAATTTTGCCCACTGCTTTATTCTATTATATTGAACTGAAAATTCCTGAAGGTTGGATTGACATATTTAACTCCCCTTAGTTGTCATTATTTTTTTTCTTTTGTGTCTGTGGTGTCTGTGTTTGCTTGAGCGCACCTCGATTAATCACTGGCTAGCCTGTGCAGCCTACAAGCTTAGGTGACGACTGAACTTTCCCATAAAAGTTAGAGCATATAGGCTCATACTAAGTATTGTAGATGTAATTCGTACCTAGCATTTTCAGGTTGTTACTCCCTAGTTTCCATTATATTTACTACTCCCTATTTGATTTACTACAGGCTCACAACGTGTACTGAGGTTTCATTGGTCATATGTGCAGTCTATTTGGGAAATGATTATATTAATGTACGTGTTCTATCTCTAGGTTTTGTTTGTGGCATAAGATGAGATGTTGATGTTTCAGATTTTCAGTGTTATTGCAGATAAACCATGATACACTCTTTGTCAACTCGCGTGTCAAAGAGAATACTCTCTTCTGTTATTCCTTGCTGTGGAAATGCTTCTTCTTTCTCTATGGTCTTAAGACAACCATACAGAAGTTCAACTCTGCGACAGATATTTTATAAGTCACAACGAAATGCTATTCCTTGTGATTTCTTGAAATGGGGTTCGCTTGGTTCCATTAGGACATCAAAATTTGCCTCTGGCTTCAGCCCATTGAAGCCAAAGCCCTTGGACTCTATTATTGACATGGAGAGGGCAAAAAACAAATCAGCTGAAGAGCTTGCTGACGTTTGGGATGATGTAATCTTTCAACCTTTCTTTTTTGTTATTTTTATAGTTTTCAAATGCATTGTTGGCTTTCTTGAGATTGTTTTCAGCCTTGAGTTCTGATTGTGGACGGTTGTAAGTTACATTAGTCATTCAATATGATGAACAATTCACAACTAGACCAAGCTTTTGTCATAGAAATGAGCAGGTTAGCCAGTTTCTCTTACTACACTAGAAATTTGAAATCATCGAGGTTTATCTGATCATTATGATAAACTTGTAAAAGTGATTCAGGTAGCCAAAAATATTTGTTGTTGGTTTTCTAGTCTTACCTGTTCATGCTTGTTTTATGATTGCATTAGAATCTTCTTTAGATGACAGCTATTAATAGCATTTTATGCTGCAAATGGGATGAGGATTTGCAGGAGGGATTAGAAGACGACCCAATCCGTTTGATCTTTGGTCTAAATGTACCCCTCCGGCAGATTTTCTTTGAAACTTAGTGTTTTTAAGCCAATTGATCCTATGATGTAATGCTTCAGAGATGCTTGGATTGTGGATTGCCTTCTCATATTTCACTTAGGAAGCTGCTCTTCCACCAGATTTCTGCCATTGAATTATTTTTAGCTATGAGCATCCATGTACCTTTACGTGTCTTTATTTTGTTAAGTTGGATATACATTTTGATCACAGTCTGCAGTCTATGACACAACTTGCTGTTTGATTTAGTAACTTTTGCTTTCCTAACATGTTAGTGATTGCTGGAATGATCCTTTTCTTTCTCCCCTTTTTCCCCTTTTGTTGCATGATTATGTCATCTCAGTATCACTTGGGAAGAGGTCATATTGCAGCATCAATGAAAGCTAAGTTATATAAGCTCTTTGAGCAAAGATCTTCAAGTTGGTAAATGTGCTGCTTCTTCTTATTCATTTGTTTTCTCGGACGCTAATAAGTTGCTTTGTTTAATGCCACTTCCTTCGTTATCTTTGACATTTTACTTCTGTTTTCTTCTGTAGCCGATATTTTGTGATTCCGCTGTGGAGGGGAAGTGGTTACACAACCATGTTTGTGCAAGGTCAGACTCGTCTTGCTCCTTTTATCATTTAACAATCTCTGTTGATATGCATTGTAAACCCTGTTACCATGTTGTAGACACTATCCCTAAGAGTATCAAAAAACTATTCTAAGAGCTCCTCTTTCTCTAGTTCCTAACTTCTTATGCTATCACTGACAGGAGCTCAGCTTATTCTCAGAAAAGCGAAACGCCTTCCATCTTTTTAAGGTTCATTTTACAATGAACTTGTTATTTAGATATAATATTACGATTCATAGTCAGATATATAGAGTTTCCTCAAATGGTCACTCAACTTAATGGATTACCTAGTAGTAAGGTCATTTATCTTTTTTTGTCCCAATAAAGCCACTCAAGCTCATACACATATCTTACAAATTGACAATGGCTGGAACACCACTTTAAAAGTGGCTTGAAATGGTTTTTTAATATAAAACCTCTTACCATCCATACCATAAATAATATTTAACAACAAAGCAGGGGCCCCACCTATTAAACAAATATGTGGAATCTTTACAACTTCAACCCAATAGAACACCATCCCATAAACTCGAATACAACATCACAATATGTAAAGTTAATATAGTTTAAAGTCTACTGAATGTAACTTAAACAAATCTGTAGAATCTTCTTCTTTCTTTAGTCAATTTAATATACGTAATAGATGCTACACTACTTGTTTTTATATTGGATCTACTTTGAGCAGTAACCATATGCACTGCGAATATCTGCTCATTGCTGATTGTAGAATACTTATTTGTATCTTTCTTGTAATAATTTTCAAGTATAAAAGAAAATAATGGTTAATTAGACTAAGTTCTATGTATAAGAAACCATCAAAGGCTTAGAGCAAGGCAAGGCTGATGAACCTGAGAGGAGTTGAGTTTCAAGGTTACCTTGGTCTAAACTGATGCAGTATTGGATACTTTGCATTTCAATCTAGTGACTAGTGCTTAGAAATTAGCCTGTGACTATGAGTTCCTCGTTTCCAGATCAATTTTTCCAGGCACAGTTTAGTACTGATGTCTGCAGGGGAACCAAAAGTGACGCATTGACTCTTGTCTTCTCATAAAATTCATCCTCAGTTTAACCTTGAAACAAAATTTTGAATCATGATCATATCCGCACGCAAATGGTACACCCAGCCTCAAACCGAGGAAAGTGGGACAAGAACAATCAGTGGTCCATTGGACTGCTAATCCTATTCCAGAAATATTCGGTACTTGAAGAGAAATATTTGAGTAAAGATATAAGAAGTAATAAACTTACTCCATGGAAGAAGCAATACTTATCTTTTGGGGGCAGGCTGACTCTAATAAATAGTGTCTTGGATGGGATACTCACATATACCATGTCCTTATTCAGTATGCCTAAAGCAGTAGAAAAAAGTTAGATTCTATAAGAAGGAACTTTTTGTGGGATGGAAGCTCAGACAAGAAGAAGACACATCTGGTTAAATGGCAAATGGTTATTGAAGATAAAAAGAGAGGTGGACTAGGAGTGACGAATCTGAAATTGTACAATAAAAGCTTACTATTTAAATGGCTATGGAGATATAGTAGAGAAGGTGAGGAAGTTTGGCAGAAAATAATAGATGCCATTTATGGTGCAAAGATTGGGTGGAAACAAATTCCTTCTCAACTGAGAAGCTGTAGCAGGATTTGGAAAATGATTGGTGGGGTAGGATTAAATTTTGGATGGATATTTGGTGTGGTAATGAGAGCTTCAAAAGCAGATTTCCAGATCTATTTAACTGTGAGTTGAATAAAGTGGGTTATATTGCAGGTTTTAAAGCAGAATCAGAATGGAATGTTATTTTCAGTAAGAAATCTGAACGACTGGGAAGTGGATAGTTTCTGTGAACTGCTTCAACTTCTGAATTCATGTTCAGTAAACAGATAGGCTAATTTGGATCGGCAGCAAGGATAATATAGTGAATAATTCTTGCAACAACAAACTAGTCAGGGAACTCTAAACTGGCATTGGAAGATGATTTGGAGAACTAAAGCACCTATGAAAGCAGCTTTTTTTGGTTGGCTAGCAGCTAGGGATGCCTGCCAAACTCAGCATAAGTTACAGAGGAGAGGGTTGTTTCTGTGCAGTAGATGTTATTTTTGCAACTCAGAGGAGGAAACAGTTGAGCATCTCATCTTGCATTGCAAATTTTCAAGATAATGCGGGGAATTTTTCTTGAACATAATGGGCATATCTTTGGTGCTACCTCAAAAGATTAGTAGCTTGCTGGAAATGTGGCAATCCCAGAGAGTAACAAGGAGCTTCGAGCTAATATGGAGAACTATTCCCAACTGCATAATGTGGACTGTGGACATTATGGCTGGAGCGAAATAAAGCATCCTTTGAGGGAAAGAGACTGCAGATTGCCAGAGTCCAAAATAAAACTTCTCCGCTTGAGTTTTATATCTTACTATTTTGATCTGTTTTCTATTCGTTGCCTGGTTTACCCACGTATGGAATCCTTAGTTGTTTCTGAGGCTTCTTTTAAAGGTAAAATACCCTGTGCTTTTTGAAGACTGCAGTTAATGATATGTTTGTTATTTTCTCAGTACTGCTAGTATAGAGTTCCGTACTCATTAGTACACTGATAGGAATCAAACTACATAAACAAGAATTACAGGGAAGCAAGTAAAGATTTAGAAGAGACAACTTTAAGGCATAAACCAGAACATTTAATAACAATCAAATACCCTAATTCAGCAAATTAAAGTGTACCAATCCTATAAGAAACCCTCAAGTTTAAGCGATCAACTTGAAAACCCGCTTGCAAGGTTTGTAGCAATCATTGGATACCATCCAAATATTCTCAAAGTTGTCTACCATCAAAATATGCTAAACCCTACTATTCTAAGAAAGATAGTTTTTATATTAGGTCTAATTATTACCCAGAGATGATTTAATAGTCCCTAATTTGGCCTAAAAGGGAAATGGACCAAAATTGGAAAATCAGCCAGGTAGGCCTTCATTTCAATCCTGGTCTGGGACCCTGCGATTGCGTCTTCAGTGAATCAGCCTCCCATGCATCACAGTCTGAGACTCCACGATAGCAGACTTATTAGGATTGACCCTTCTCGCGATCGCGGCATGGAACCTTGTGATCGCAGTTTGGGACCCCGTGATCGCAGACTTCTGCCGGATCACCCTTCTCGCGATTGCAGCCTGGAACCTCGTGATCACACTTCATCTTGGGCCATCTTCGCACAATCACGGCTGTCTGTGTTCTGCATAGAAACTGCAGCCTACAACTTCAGTTTTTGGCCTCTTTGGGTGTTTTCTCCCTTTGATACTTGAACTTCATCGTCTCCTATGAGTTGTATGAAGTTGTGTAACTTCGTAGGTTTCCACCAACCCCCTCCGTGGTTTCTATCCTCATTGCAAGAGTTTGCAAGTCTCTTAACTTCTTGGTTTGTGATCTTGTGAAGGGTCTTGAGACTTGTAACGTTGGCTACCATCAACACACCATCCAATTTTGGGTCCAAGATACGTAGCAAATTTATACTCAATATAAATTACCTATAAAAGTTTCAAGTAATCAAAAGTAAACAATATTGTTTCTCACATAAATATACTTTAGAAAGGAAGAAGAAAAAGATGTACTGCTTGGACTGCACCTAGTTTCTAACCTTTATACCAGTTAACATAAATGGCTCTGGTTGTACATGTAGTTAGCCAGCCATTCCTTTGGGCATCTGTACTGTGAATATTATATCTGTTCCTCCAATTTTAAGCTGCACTTGTAGATCAACCCCTACCGGTAGTTGCGAGGAAAAGATGAATTTCACAGAATATCTGTTCTCTCTAACTGAACCTGTACTTTTCTGGTTAATCTGCATAAATCAAAATATTGTTTATGCTTAAAATTTGTTGGCCAATGTCCTGTGTGACGTCAGCTTTAGCGCTGTGTATTCAATGCAACATCAAGAAAGGTGGGGTTATAGGTTCCTTTAGTTACATGAAAATGCCCTATATCACTTGCAGTCATTCATTACCGTTTATTGAATCTTCATGCAGTGCAGGCACCACACATGCTTATCACAGGCCTCGAGGATTACAAGGCAAGAGGAACTCAAGCTTCTCCATACTTCACAGTTTCTTACTACACCGAATTTGCTGAAAGCAAGGATCTGGTTCTTGCTCGAGGGGACATTGTCTTTACTAGCAAGCTCACCGACTCGGAGGCAAAATGGCTTTTGGACACTGCACAATCTTTTTACTTGAATGATGTTAGGTACAAACTAGTCGAGCGTTTCAATAGAGAAACGAGGGAGTTCGAGTTCAAAGATGTTTTACAAACTTTGGAGATGCCTATATTGTGATTGAAACATCTGAAATCGATTTCTCGCATAGGAGAAATCCGAAGATATGGAGTTTGGTCAAATGGATCATTCAGAAATCAGCATCAAGAGAATTGTTGTTCTCCTGTCATTCTGACAGGCAATTGTGCCTGTCAAGCATAATAAATGTATTGCATTAGCAAACAATTTTTTCTAGTTTTGATTATTTCATTGAGGCAAAAGTCAAGTATCTTCATGGTGTTGTTGTTTTTCTTTCTTTCTTTTCGTTAATAGCAATTATCTTTTTGGAAAAAAGAAGAAGAGAAAAGGGCTGATGGTAGCTCTGTGTTGTAGTTGTTAAAGAAACCTTCCTAATTTCATAGATCTTTTGAGACATCTGCAATAAATGTGATTTTAGGTCTCTTTCAACTTCTTATAACACCTTGAATTACCATGGTAGCTCACCTGTATACTTGAGCATTTAGAGATATACATAAACAATG
>MDKF010480147.1:0-28498 GCA_026770625.1 Nicotiana glauca | reverse complement strand
CCCCTTCAAGATGATGCTTATGTCGTGGCACCGCCTCCCTATGCGGTGATGAGCGCACAATCTTACACGCTGCCATAATATTATCCACAAAACCGAGCTCCACTTCCCAGAAATGTCCATCCTAACCAAGCTCCATATATTCCTCAGCCAAATGATCCCCAATACAATCCTCGCCCAAGAGAGCCTTTCGGAAAGAATCAGTTCGCCCATATTGGTGAATCATATTCAAGCTTGTTCCAAAAGCTAATCAGGCTAGATCTATTGCAGCCAGTGGCCCCAAATCGGCCGAACCCTGAATCCCCATCGCATCGAGTTGATGCTAGAGGTGAATACCACTCTGGAGCAGTAGGACACAGTACAGAGGACTGTTGGACCCTCAAAAGGGCAGTTGAAGATTTGATTGAAGCTGAAAGAATTATTTTCCGGGATGAAGAAGCTCCTGAAGTTATGAACAATCTGTTGCCTACCCACAACAACAGGCCAATAGTCAGAATGATTTGTGAAGATGAGGAATTTGATCCGACATTGAAGGCCATTGCAGCCATTGCCGATATAGAATAAAAGCCAAAAAATGGTTGCCAAGCATGAAAGTTCCCCATCAGACGGGAGTCTCGCTAGCCAGTCTTGCTATCCTTTCTGCATCCGGATTATCTCAGGGTGTGATCCTGATATTTTACTTTATTGTCTTACTTTCTTATGTAAACCCTTCTATCTTCAAAAAATTCAAAAAAATCAAAAATCAAGAAAAAAAATTAATACTTCATTGTTCAGGAATGTCTCTTCTCTTAAATCTTGTCATTTTTCTTTCTTATTCTCTTTTCAGTTCTGTTAAATGCAGATTTCAATAACACGACATGCTTGCGGACTTCATGCTCGGATCCTAAAAGTTGTCAGACCTCGAAACAATGAATCAAGGATTAGATCGCAATGAATATACGTTTAAGAAAATAAAACAAAGAGTTGGAAAAGCTGAAAGAAAATTGGGTCCAGATTGGAAAGGTCCATACATTACAACTAGAGTACTGCCAAAAGAGTGTATTGTACTTGGGACACATCTAAAGAAATGTCCTTGAAATAACTACCCATGCAAATGCAGCCAAAAGGTACTATGTTGGATCCTCCATATAGTTCTAATATTCTCCGGTTGGGATGATGAAGGCTTTCATTCTCGCTACTCAAACACTATCAACCCTTTGCAAACACATTTGAGCCGGTTACTCTTCTTTGATTACCCTCTTTGGAACCTGAAAGTGTTATTGAAAAATAAATAAAAAAATAAAAAAGAAAAGAAATTGAAATGAAAAAGGAGAAAGAAATTTTTAAAAAAAAAGAGGAAAAAAGGAAAAGAAAGAGAAAACAAAAAAAACAAAACAAAACAAAACAAAACAAAACCAAAAACAAAGTTTCCATGAATTACGTTTGACTTGATTCCGAAAGGATACGTAGGCAGCATCTCTCTGGGGTTCAGTCACACCAAAATAAAAATCCCAATTCCCCCCAAAAATTGAAACTGGGGCAAATGATATAATGGTTCGGCCATGAGACCGCCAAAAAGGTTCCAAAGTTGTAATCCAATTTAAATTCTTTTTACGCCAAACCTTGTTCAAGTCCTTCTGATCAATCGGCAAAGAGGTTCAAAATGGGAGGATGGAGTTATTTGGATCTGATACAACAAAATGAGAAGAATAAAATGAGAGATTCTTATTGGTGAAAACCCACCCGGGCACCGTAAGGCGATGGTAAGCCGAGAAATGAGAATGAGAGAGCCTTGTTAGTGAAAACTCGCAAAGAGCACTATAAGGCGATGGTGAGAAAAGAAATGAGAGAGTTCAACTCGTGAAAACCCAAGAAGGGCACTCGTGATCGAAAAGAAGATGCTCACAACCATCAGCATCAATAGAGTCCTGGCGAGGTTCCTCGGTTTCAAGGCAAAAGTTGTGATGAATTTCTGAGAGTCGGATGGTTTACCCAGATCAGGCATCTAGTCCAAAAGGCATGTCATGTTCATTGAAGTCCGCATGTACTCCAGATAAGTCCTTCTTTCCTTTCCCCGATAGGGACACATCTTGTTTAAACATATTCTCCATTCCCTTCTTTAGTTTCTTTGAATCCCTTTCGGTCTAACTCTGTTCCAAAACTAAGACAAAGAAAGGAGGGTAAGACTGATTTATAGGGTTCTCATTTGGTGCGAGCTAATGTGCAAAAAGATACCCAGCCTCAGTAGGTGCATCAAGTCGACCTCGACTGGCCATGGCGGCCGATACTTCAAAATCAAAACTCTTGGAAGGAGAAAATCAAATTGCAGCGCCTATAAAGGCAAATGAAGTCGAAAAGGTCAAGTCCCACGTGGCCAACCGTCTCGGCAAAGGTTTGAAAGGCCAATGTGTCCCAAATGCTCTGAAGCTAAAGTTGGAAGAAAGAAGCAAGAAATAAAAGGTAAGTGAAGGTGAAATAAAGTTGGAAAAGATTAAGTCCCACGCAACTAGCCATTCCAGCAAAGTTTGAGAAGCCAAAAGTTCCCCAATGCTTCGAAAAAAAGAAGGGAAAGGCCTACGAAGGCAAAGTAAAGTCGAAAAGGTTGAGTTCCGCCGACCAACTGTCATGGCAAAATCCGGAAAAACCAAAGGTTCTCAGGGTCTGAAATGAAATTGGTCCCCAGGAAGCAACCAACTGCCGTCGAAAGGGCCGAGATCAAGTGATCAAAAACAATCAAGGCCACAAAACTAACCACCATTTCAAACTAACAATTGTTCTTTGTTTGAAAATTTGAAATAGGTGCAATCCAAGCAACCGTGCAAGAAGCAAGTGCAACCAAAAAGGAAAAGAAATGCGCAAGTGCTAGAAACAGCTTTGCGGCAAGGAATCAACCCAAAAGGGAAGTGTCCTCCAAATTCTTTCCTGCATTTTTTTTAATTAAAAAAAATGAATAATAATAATAATAATGAAGAAAAAAAGGGGGTTAGCTTAGAATCCCCAATAACAATCTTTTATCCTTTTGACAACATTAGGGCTCCAATCCCTGAGTTGCGCCCTTTAGACATAGGGCCTCCATCCCCTAGTCCCCTTTAGCCAACATTTGGGCTCCAATCCCTGAGTTGAGCATTTTTCCTTTAGCCAACATTAGGGCTCCAATCCCCGAGTTGAGCATTTTACCTTTAGCCAACATTAGGGCTCCAATCCCTGAGTTGAGCGTTTTTCCTTTAGCCAACATTAGGGCTCCAATCCCTGAGTTGAGCGTTTTTCCTTTAGCCAACATTAGGGCTCCAATCCCTGAGTTGAGTATTTTACCTTTAGCCAATATTAGGGCTCCAATTCCTGAGTTGAGCATTTTACCCTTAGCCAACATTAGGGCTCCAATCCCTGAGTTGAGTGTTTTTCCCTTTAGCCGACATTAGGGCTCCAATCCCTGAGTTGAGCGTTTTCCTAGCCAATATTAGGGCTCCAACCCCTGAATTGAGCATTTTTCTTTTAGCCGACATTAGGGTTCCAATCCCTAAGTTGAGCATTTTTCCCTTAGCCAACATTAGGGCTCCAATCCCCGAGTTGAGCGCTTTCCTTAGCCAATATTAGGGCTCCAATCCTTGAATTGAGCGTTTTTCCTTAGCCAACATTAGGGCTCAAATCCCTGAGTTGAGCAGCTTTCCTAGCCAATATTAGGGCTCCAACCCCTGAATTGAGCATTTTTTACTTTAGCCGACATTAGGGCTCCAATCCCTGAATTGAGCGTTTTTCCTTTAGCCGACATTAGGGCTCAAATCCCTGAGTTGAGCGATTTTTTCCCTTTAGCCGACATTAGGGCTCCAATCCCTAAGTTGAGCATTTTTTCCTTTATCCAACATTAGGGCTCCAATCCTTGAGTTGAGCGTTTTTTCCTTTAGCCGACATTAGGGCTCCAATCCCTGAGTTGAGCGATTTTCCTTAGCCAATATTAGGGCTCCAATCCCTAAATTGAACGTCTTTTCTTAGCCAGCATTAGGGCTCCAATCCCTAAGTTGAGCGTTTTTTCCCTTGGCCAACATTAGGGCTCCAATCCCTGAGTTGAGCCTTTTAGACATAGGGTCTCCAATCCCCTCATTTGTTCCATCATAGATAAATTAAAAACAAAATAAAAAAGGGGAAAATGAGTTCAGATTTTTATTGCAAATAACTCACGAAATTTTCCTAGTGAAAACTGGGGCAGAAAAATTTTGTTCGTTTGTTTGTTTTGGTGTCTGAGCAGGTTTGACCTCGAGGCACAGGATTCGAGATGACCAAGAGGTGATTCTCAATCCAAAATAAAGAAAGAACAAAAAGAACAAAAAGAGGTGAACTCAAAATGTTGAAGTGGAGAAGGATGCGGACTGCTCAAGATACGATGAAGTTACAAGTTTTCGCATGTCCCGCCTTGATCCTAAGTTGAGGAAAGAATCTACACCTATAGCTAGCGAGCATCAAGATTCAGATCAGAGTCTGCAGCAAGAGTTAGCCAAGACTCAGGATCAAGTTTCAAGGAATTTATAGATAGGAATCTTGTAACTCGTAGCTCATAAGCTTAGTTAGTTGTTAAATTTTGATTTCGATGTAATAAACGGGACCGCGGAACAGAACCTCGACGGCACCTAGCTCGGCTCTCAACCTCGATGCTCTATCGCCGCATTCACTTCTGAACTACACAGGTCTGATTCCTTTATAACCAAGGATATGTAGGCATCTCAGATACCAGAGCTCGGTCACATTCTCCTTTCTTCTTTATTTTGGTCTCTTTAAATAAAGGTCGGGTCAAAAACGTGTCAAGTCATTCTTTGTCTGAAAACTCTTCGCGTTTCCAATCAAAGAGGGGCAGCTGTTGACATGTGATTTTTGACCCTTCCCGAAATTTTACCCATTTTAGTATGTAAATATTTAGTTTAGACCTAATATCGCCATTTCAACTAATTTTTACTATTTTTACTTTATTTTATTACATAAAAAATGAAAATTAGAAAAAAAAAAGTAGTTTCATTAATGTTTTGTAGTCATTTTAATCTTGGAAAATACTAAAAAATAGTTTCTTTTTTTTATTGTCAGTCTCATTTTAATAGTTATTTTGCTTACGTAGGATTAATCAGATAAGGTCGTGTTTTTATTCTCGGTTGCGGGAAAGAATAATATATGGGTTCAAAAGACCCATTGTTAGGCCTAATTTTCGGACCTAGCCCATAACACCCTTGCACATTTTTGAACACCTTTGACACACATGAGGACTCACTTTTTACACACGCATGGGGGACACTAGGGAACACAGTAACATGGTTTTCAGATCTAAGCACATGCACACACCTAAAAAAGACTACACTTACACTTACACGTGAGGGACACTACACTATAGCACATGGAGGACTTAAAAAGAAAGGGGATGTAAGACAATGGCGGGGGGACTGTTCGAGCTTCTTCTTCATTTTGAAGAAGACATCTTCTTCTTGGATCTTCTTCTTCAATAAAAAACCAAACCCTAAACACCCACCAAAACCACTGGTCCTCTTCTCCATTCCCGTCTCCAAGGATAACATCCCTTCCTCCGTCGATACACCATAACCAACCATCCACCAACGTCCAGTCGAACACCCTCAAACCAGTCCAAACATCACCCCATCGCCAAACGAACCAGCACAGTAGCTCGCCGTCCAGCTGCTGCTTCGTCCCTCGTTGACCACCTCCCTTCATCTCCTTCACTGTCCAGCTCCACGCTAACCAGCAGCCCACGTCCCCTTCGACGCCTGGACCACCCGTCGACCACCAGCCCTTCGCCCACTCAGCCCCGTCCCAAGCATGCGTCGTCCCCCTCCATAGCCGCTGTTGTTTCACCTCCAGCCCTTCACGCCACCAAACGACCACCCATCGCTGCTGTTCTTCTTCTGCTTCGTCCGTCACTGCTCGACGACACACACACGAGCAGCCGCTGGTGTTGTTAAATCTTGCCATGGTTTCGGCGATGTTTGAAACTTGGATTGGAGGTTCCATTTGAGCTGCCAAGGTTCAATACGTCGGGGTCGTCAAGGTCTCCGGCGAGTTGTTTGTTTGAATTTCCGTTACCGAGCTTCATTTTTTTTAAGAAACTTTTAAATTCGAAGAGGTCCGTTTTCTCGTTCATTCTTTCTTGCTCTTTGTTAGCTTGTTAAAATAATACCAAATGCTTTAGCTCATTAAATGCCTCCAAATGTGTGTTGTTTGCTTCTGTAGCATATAAAGCCATGAGAGTTCCATTTCAATTTCAATTATTTTAATAGCAAATATGTCTTAGATGTTTTCTATAGTTATTTGTGCTGCCAGTTTCCTTCTTGCTTTTCTTGTAGATATTTAATTTCTTGGACCTTTTATTGTATCATATTCATTTGGCCTCAATAATTCTTTGAGATATGTATAGTTTTGGAATAGGCAAATGATAGTATATTAAGGAAGGCTTACTGGGACCGTATGCTTGGTCTGTAAACTCAATTAGTCTAAGTTGAGGCTCCGATTGATTTAGGATAAAATAGATCCTGTTAATCATCCTATTTACTCCCTAATAAAATTTTATGCATAAAGCATGGCCTTACAACAATCTTCAATAATAAATATCCCTAGTTTACTCTAGGTTGCCCTTTAAAATAAAAAAGAGGTGCGCCGCGCTAAACAAAATTATACATCGCGTGGCCCCCTTAATCAAATTAAAAATATTTTAGACATCGGGACGTGCCAGTTAGCCAATTTCATGGCCTCCCGCAAAGTTAATAATATGCTAGTTGCGTTAGGCCTGTCATTTAATAATATTACCTTCTTAAAATCGGGTGCGTATTTATGTGACCCAAATACAAATCTCAACGGAGTCGAAATGTATTAACAACCACGGGTGCATTGATTGCGACGTGGTTCGAGATGTATTTTTACGACGTTGCAATTCTATTAAAAATAATAATAAAAGCGATTTATAGTTAATAAAAGCACATAAGTTATAACATGTATTAAAATTTGATATTTAGCCATTACAACAATTTAAGCGACCGTGCTAGAACCACGGGATCTAGGGGTCCCTAACACCTTCCCTCGGGTCAACAGGATTCCTTACTTAGAATTTCTGGTTCGCAGACTTTATTTGGAAAGTCGAATATTTTCCTCGATTTGGGATTCAAGATAAACCGGTGACTTGGGACACCAAAAGCCAAACCTTTCCCAAGTGGCGACTCTGAAATAAATAAATAAATAATCTCATTTCGAATAATGTCACTTAAAATGGAAAAACTCCCTTATACTTTATCCCTCGGGGTAAGTGTAAAAACGAAGTGTGACAACCATAGACGCAACTCCAAAGGAATTTTATTCTTGATTGAGAAAGGTTTATTTTGAATCGTGCTAATCTTGCACATTTATTAAGGTGATTTAATCACTTATTTTGACCTAAAGGAAAAAATGACACCATTATTTTCATTCAAATTCTGATTTAAAATAAAAAGCTGGTTTTGCAGATACGGCCTTTCAGCACTTCGGGTGAAGATTTTAAGGCTGTGCCCGCTAACCATTAAAAAATGATTCAGGGCGGCTGTTCTTGCAAAAATAGCCTTCCGGCGCCCCTTTAGGGTCATTCGGCTTGTTTTAGACAAGAATAGCCTCACCTGACTTATTCATGACAAAAATTAAAATTGTGGTTTTTTTGGGGCTAGTTTCGCAAAAAGTGTGGTTGGACCCGATGAGGGTTGGCTACGTATCTCACATCCGGTGAGAATCAAACTAGCATAGTTCAGGCAAATAAAACTAACTATTTTCGAAAACAAAACTCTTTTTCGTTGGCAAATACACTATTTCTGAAAGCAAGACTCTTTTATATTTTCTTTCTCAGTGGCAAATAAAACAAACAAATTTGAAAATAAAACTCTTTTTGTTTTTCTAATACTTTTTCTTTTTGTTTCTTTCATTTTCCTAAAAAATCTGGCAGAGTTTCGGCACTACTTGGACATTGGTTTTTCTAATATAGGTAATTAACTCTCTACGCTGCTAGTTTCTCTATTTCTCTTTTGTTTTTCAACATTTCTAGATATTCAAAGTCGGTCAGCTTGTGAGTTCGAGACAAATAAATGCACACGCAACACGTAGGATGCATCAGGATGGTCTTTTCATTTCAGGTTACCTGTCCTAGATGAACCCAACCCCTGCGTTGAGTCCCCTAAGTCATATGCACGTGATGCAAATAAGCGTTCCTACTATGAATCTGGCATGAGGCTGAGTTATTCTAGGTTCAAAACCTGATTATATGTTCTAGACTGTGTACCCAAGCGGACAACTTGAGTCGAGGAGGGGGCTACGTACCAGGAACCAAAAGGCCATCCGGCTCAGTAACTTGCCTGGCCTCTTTCTTATTTCAGGGTATGACACAAACAGAATATGGAGTCTCAACCGGTAAGCACATCCCCGGAGATGAGAAGAGAAGGGTTTCGCCACAGTTTATATACAGTTCAGATAATATCAAAACGGTAAAGCATTTAGCACATTAGCATGAAACATGTAGGAAAATCAGATAAAGCCAAACATAACAATCATTCTAAGCTCGAATTCTTAAACCCTGAACCAAAGTTCTGGGTTTGTGTCCCCAGTGGAGTCGCCAGAGCTGTCACACCACTTTTTTGCTACACCCGCAAGGGCGTAAAGGAGTTTTTCCAATTAAAGGACAATCGGAATGGAATTTATTATTAAGATTCAGATTCGCCACTTGGGAGATTAATGGTGTCCCAAGTAACCGTTTGAATCCCGAACCGAGGAAAATATGACTCTGTTAACAGTCCGCGAACCAGAAATTCGAGTAAGGAATTCTGTTAACCCGGGAGAAGGTGTTAGGCATTCCTGGGTTCCGTGGTTCTAGCACGGTCGCTTAACTATTATATTTGGATTTATCTGATTTCAAAACATGTTTTAGCTTATGTGCTTTTTAACTTTAAACCGCTTTTATTGTTATTTTTTAACGAGAATTGCAACGTTATAAAAACGTGTCTCGAACCACGTCACATAAATGCACCAGTGGCTGTTGACACATTTCGACTTCGCTAAGATTTGAATTTGGGTCACATAAATGTGCACCCGAATTTAGGAAGGTAATGTTATTAAAGTGCGCGACTAAAGAGACTAACGCGTTATTATCTTTGGGGAAGGCCGTGAAATTCGCTAAACGACCCATTCTGAAATCTAAGTATTTTAATATAACCGTTTATCGAGGGCCCCGCAATTTACGTGTTTTGTTTAGCGAGGCTCATCTCATTTTATTATTTAAAAGGCAAACCTAAAGTGACTATGATTTTCTATTTTTATTTGTCTCTAATAATAACAATTAAGTCCTAATTAATTTGTTACTGGGTCTAAGCAAACCAAGTGAAAATTCTGCATCAAAGCCAACCATTGGGCTCCGAGATAATCCCAACAAAGGAAGAAGGCACATCCGGTCTTATGCCAAAATTTGGTCATTTGCAGACCTTGGCCCAGGTCCAAACGAGAAAAGGAGTCAGACTTGGCCTGGGCCATGTGTCAAATAAATTGGCGTCAAATAAACTGAACGCAATATTCTGGGCTAAGTTGTTGAGCCCGGGCCTTTTAACCCAAATGGAACATCAATTCATCTAAAACAAGGATTTGCATAACGTATTTCTAATTATTCCAGGCGTTCAACGAGTGTAACAAAGAAAAGAAAACTGGATTCACTTACTCAAATTAAAGATATATTGATCATTTGAATTTCAATTCATACTCAGATTGTTTTCTATTTGCCTTCTGATGAGTTTTTAGATACCACTAATGTGAAGAAAAAAAAATTGGAACGTGATTCTATCAACACAAGATAAACTAACTTTTTTCGAATTAATCAATCCAGCCTATTGAACTTAACTATGGAAACACAAAATCCTGTTGAACCTATCATTTACAACCATTGCTTCCTTTTAATTAGAAATTCGAATTGACATTCATACAGATCAGAAATGATGAACAGATCACTTATGAAATTATTCCATCAACCTAGCCTAAAACTAACTACCACTAGTAATCACATGAACCTGAAACATAATAGTTTATACAGTCCATTTAAAACAAAACAAGCAGAAATTTAAACAAACATCAGTAAACTAAATGTCGAATACACAGTTCAGAAATTGAAATAACTCAGATTTCATGCTTCAATTATCGTTTGGATTCATCCTTCACATTTCAGCTCACAATTATTAAAGTCAAGGCTGTGTACCTGGAATTGGAAATAAACGTAAGAGGAGACAAGGATCAGCAGCAACAAGTGTAACAGCAACAGCAAATCAGACTCAACTCAGTGGCACAACCAATTTTCAACCCAAAAAACACACTCAAGCAACCCGGAATGAGTTGTAAAACCAACCACAACAGCAAACACTCAAAACAAGCTCAACTGAACTCGAATACACCCAAAAGCAGAATCAATAGACTTCAGAACAAATTCAGCAACCAGAAGAAGTGAGAATTAATGCCTAGAACTCAAATTTCACCTAGAAATGCAATGGAACAGTACATTTTTGGTTTTCCGCTACATTTGCCCTTTTTTGTTGTTTTTTTCTTTTTGAAGAAGTTAAAATCTAAAGGAGTTTTGGTTTGAAATTTGAATTTCCAATCTGAAGCTTGAAGAGTATTTTTTTAGGGGAATTTTTGGGCTCCAAAACTTATTTTCTAAGACAAGCAAGTTGTCTTTTATAGGCAAACCTTAGGGGGGAAGCTTCTAGATCTCCCTCACACTTTTTCCCCCTTTTTATTTCAGATTTTACCCAAAAAGGTCCTCTATTTTCTGACTTGCTTCTCAAGTAAGTGCACCTATTTTCTGAATTTAGAACTAAAGTCCTATTCTAGAAGGTTCTAGGTAATTCTAGTATAACCTACAGCATTTCTGCCCAGACCTAAGTACCCAAACTGCCCCCAAACTTATTTCGAAATTACTATCCCAACACTTCAAGCTCTTTTACCTTAGTTGTACTTAACTATGGTTAATCAATAGACTAGGTTATTCAGCTATATCCGACCAGGTTCAAATTCAAATCCCAAGACCAAACTAACTATTGAACTTCAAGTTACAATTACCATCAACAATCAAAACAACTCATCAATTGCCCATCGTAAATTTAGTATGAAATCTGATTGAATCATCTTAATTAAAGAACAATTAAACCTATTACTGAACTATTCTTGACAACTAAATCAAAGTGAAACAATTAACTAACTAAATGAGAATTGAACTTATCAACACAGACTTCTATTATTTCAAAGCAACATCAATCGAACATCAAACACTGAACAAGAACTAATTCTTAACTAATGACAAAATTAACAGTTAACAAAAATTCAAACAACAATCCAAATAAGAACAACTTGAGTTACTAAACCTAGATAGATAACACTGATTCCACATCCATTAATGAACAAAGCAAACATGGAAGAGAAAATACTTTGAATAGAACTAAGAAACTTACTTATTTCAGACTTGACGAAATCAATTGACTTCGAAACGTCCCAAAACAGACTGGAACCTCATGAACCCTAGATTTAAAATTTGAAAAGAACCGGTGAAATTCGAATCATTTCCATTAAGGATTGGGACGAGGGAGGTCAGGGGGTATAGGGTGTGAATTTGGGGTTATTTGAACAACTTAACATTTTGGGCCAAAATTTTGATCCAATATTCGAGAGGACTGGGAATGATTCGAAGGGAGTTGAATGCATATTTGGAAAGAGGGGGACGAGAGGAATTAAGGGTGTTATTTTGGGGTCGAACAGAGCTGGCGCCGCCATAAATAGCGGTGGGGAATTTCAGGGCGGCGTTAGGGTTTAGAGACTGGTTCTCTGAAGAGGATGAGTGAGGGAGACGAGACGGGGGTGGGGGGCCTTTAGGACAGTTAAATATTAAGAGCTTGCTAGTTCCTGCCCTTGATATGATGAACCTCGACGACCAGGATTGAAAGTAAAAGAAACGATGTCGTTTCGATAGAGTGTGGGACTGGACCAGGTTGGGAGCATAATTTGGTTCGGATCTGGTCATATAGTTGTGCAGTGGGTATTTGGGCTAGGCAGAAGTGGCCCAATTCGAGTCCTTCATTAAGCCCTTTTCTTTTTAATTGTAACCTTTTATTTCCTTTATTTGTTTAGCTTTCATTTTGTATTTTTATTTTTTTCTGATTTTCTTAAATGCTAAATTAAAACTCAAAACCAAATTAACACTAAAAATTATATTTCCTAATTTTCCATTACAGTAACTCCTAATTTAAACACAAACTAAGACAAATTTAAACTAAAAATGCAAAAAGGATCATTTTATTATTTTCTTCTCTTTTGCTCTTTTTATTTTAATTTCTTTTAATTTTGACCTAACAAAAATCTATATTAATTCCTAAAATTAAAGAAAACCTAATTAAGCCCAAAACTATTCAAGAAATCAAAATTAAAAATTAAAAATGCAAACTACACCATACTTTTGATTTTTCCTTTTATGAAACAATTAATTTTCTAATCAATCCTAAAATGTAAAATTAAAACCCTAAATGCACATGCCAAATGTATTTTTTATATTTTTCATATGAATTAAAATGCACAAATAAAATGCAAACAATTAACAGAAATGACACAAAATTCACAAAATTGTAAAATTATGAAAGAAATTATTTTGTTTGAATTTTTTGGGAATAATTCACTTAGGGCAAAAATCACGTGCTCACAACAATAATGAATCAATGTCCACTTTTATTCTTTATTATTGCGGCTCACAACCCAATCCAAATTATATATCACTGTTGCGGCGTGCAACCCGATCCAAGTCGTATATCACTGTTGCGGCGACCCGATCCAAGTCGTATATCACTATTGCGACGTGCAACCCGATCCAAATCATATATCACTGTTACGGTATGTAACCCGATCTAAATCGTATATCACTGTTGTGGCGTGCAACCCGATCCAAATTGTATGTCACTATTGCGGCATGAAACTCGACCCCTCATGTCGTCCGTTATTACTCCTTGTTACGGAATACAACCCGATCCCATATAATATTGTTACGGCGTACAACCCGATCCAAATATACAAATCAACACCAATCACAAAAGAATTCCAGCAAGGAAACAATAAGGAAATAACAATATCCCGGCAAGGGAATCAACAACAAGAATAAACACATCCCGGCAAGGAACCAACAGTAAGAATTAAATATGTCCCGGAAAGGGAATTAGCTATAACCAAACTTGTACCAACAACTAACTTCACAAATGAAACCTCAACTGGAACCAATGCTTAATGATAAAAGAATACCACGAAGATAATCATAATTCTTGTGCCACGATTTCTAACTATCAAGTTAAGCAGGATCAATATATAGTAAAATCACAACAAATCTGAATATAAGACTAACAGACATGCTTGACACCAACTTATAGATACTCGTCACCTCACCTACATGTCGTACTCAAAACCAACATATGGCAAATAAGACACAACACCTATTCCCTGAAGCTAAGGTTAGGCCAAACACTTATCTCTAACTTCCACGGCCAACTCAAGCCTCAAACACCGCTTTTCCTTTGGAATTCTCCTCCAAGTTACTTGTATCTAGCCCGAATTAATTTAACAACATCAATAAATGCAAAAGAATTCAATCCCAATGCTAAATTATAGGTTTTCTATCATTTTCCCCAAAAAGTCAAAGATTAACCTCGGGCCCGCTTGGTCAGAACCCGAACTTTGAACCAAAACCTGATCACCCCTTCACCCACGAACTCAAATATATAAATTATTTTGAAATAGGACCTCAAATCGAGGACCAAATCCCCAAAATTTGAAAATCCTAACTTCTACCTAAAAACACCCAATTCCCCATGAAAAACTCTTGATTTTAAATTGAAATCATGTAAAAAGATGTTATGGATTGAAGAAAATAAGTTAGAAATTACTTACTAATGATTTGGAAGAGTTTGTGCCTTTGAAAAATCAACCAAAGTTGTTTTAGGGTTTGAAGAGTTGTAAAAATTATTGAAATCCCGTATGAAATTTCACTTAACAGGACTCTCATTTCACAATTGCGACTAGGGTTCGCAATTGCGAACCCTTAAGGACCCTGCTACCTTCACATTTGCGAAGTAATCATCGTATTTGCGACTTCTGGGCATATACTGAAGACTTTGCATTTGTGAAGTATATCTCGCATTTGCGAGAAATGGCTAGCCTTGGGTTTTTTACATTTGCGGAAAAGGTCTCGCATTTGCGACCCTTGCTTGCATCGAAATTGTGATGCGTGATCTTGTATTTGCGAGATCAGAAGCCTGCTACACATCAGCAACACACCAACAATTCTCGTAAGTTAAATTTTACTCTGTGGCCTATCAAAAACTCACTCGAGCCCTCGGGGCTCCAAACCAAACATGCACACTAACCTAAAAATATCATACGGACTTGCTCGCGCGATCAAATAGCCAAAATAACACCTCGAACTACGAGTGTAGCATCAAAATCAAAGAAAAATCTCAAGAACTCTTAAGTTTCAAATTTTACAACCAAGGGTCCGGTTCACATCATATGAAGTCCGTTTCTTACCAAATTTTACATGCACAACTTAAATACTATATAAGACCTGTATCGGGTCCGAAACCAAGATACGGGCCCGATACTATCAAATTCAAACACATTTAAATTTCCAAAAACTCTTAAAATTTCAGTTAAACAATTCTTTTAAAAAATTCATTTCTCGGGCTTGGGACCTCGGAAATCAATTCGGGGCATACAGCCAAGTCTCATATTTTCTACGAACCATTAGTCAAATCACGGGTCCCGGTCCGTTTACCCCAAATGTTGACCGAAGTCAACTTAAATTCAATTTTAAAGGCAAAATAAGCATTTTTATCAAATTTTCACATAAAAGTCTTCCGGATATACGCCCGAACCGCGCATGCAAATTGAGGGGAGATTAAAGGAGGTTTTTAAGACCTCGAAACACATAAATGACTTGTAAATCAAGTGATGACCTTTTGGGTCATCACATCCTCCGCCTCTAAAACAACTGTTCGTCCTCGAACGGACTGAGAAAAGAAGTACCTAAGTCGGGGAAAAGATGGGGATATAGACTCTGGATATCGGACTCAGACTCCGAGGTAGCTGCCTTGGCAGGCTGACCTCTCCACTGAACACGAACTGAAGGGAACTTCTTTGATCTTAATTGACAAACTTGCCGGTCTATACTAGGTACCGGCTCCTCCTAATAGGTCAAGTCCTTGTCCAACTAGATAGTACTGAAGTCCAATACGGGGGATGGATCGCCGTGACACTTCCGAAGCATGGACACATGAAACAATGGGTGCACAGTTGATAAACTCAGCGGCAACGCAAGTCTGTAAGCCACCTCTCCTACTCAATCAAGAATCTCAATAGGACCAATGAACCTAGGGCTTATCTAGCCCTTCTTCTCAAATCTCATCACGCCCTTCATGGGTGACACCCGGAGCAATACTCGCTCTCCGACCATGAATGCCACATCACGTACCTTGCGGTCAGCATAACTCTTATGCCTGGACTAAGCTGTACAAAGCCTATCCCGAATGATCTTCACCTTATCCAAGGCATCCTGAACTAAATTTGTACCCAACAACCGAGCCTATCCCAGCTCAAACCACCCAACCGGCGACCGATATTACCTACCATATAATTCCTCATAGGGGCCCATCTAAATGCTCGACTTGTAGTTATTTTTGTAGGCAAACTATGCTAGTGGCAAGAACTGATTCCAAGAAACTCCAAAATCAATAACATATGCTCGGAGCATATCCTCCAAAAATCTGAATAGTTGCTCGGATTGCCCGTCCGTTTGAGGATGAAATATTGTGCTCAACTCAACCTGAGTACCCAACTCATGTTGTACTGCCCTCCAGAAATACGAGTTAAACTGCGTACCCCGATCAGAAATGATAGACATGGGCACGCCATGAAGACGAACAATATCCCGGATATAGATCTCAGCCAACCGCTTTGAGGAATGTGAAACTGCCACAGGAATGAAATGTGCCGACTTCGTCAGCCTATCAACAATAACCCATACTGCATCGAACTTCCTCTGAGTCCATGGTAGTCTAACAACGAAGTCCATAGTGACACACTCCCACTTCCACTCTGGAATCTCAATCTTCTGGAACAAACCGCCAGGTCTCTTATGCTCGTACTTCACCTGCTGACAATTTAAACACTGAGCTACATAGGCAACAATGTCCTTCTTCATTCTCCTCCATCAATAATTTTGCCGCAAGTCCTGATACATCTTAGCGGTGCTCTGGTGAATGGAATGCCGGGAACTATGGGCCTCCTCTAGAATCAGCTCATGAAGTCCATCCATATTAGGAATACAAATATGACCCTGCATCCTCAAGACTCCATCATCTCCAACTGTAACCTGCTTGGCACCTCCGTGTCGCACTGTGTCTCTAAGGACAAGCAAATGAGGATCAGCATACTGTGATCACAGATATACTCAAATAATAAAGATAGAGCGACTGTGCAAGCTAGAACACGGCTAGGCTCAGAAACATCCAACATCACGAACTGATTAGCTAAAGCCTGAACATCCAAAGCAAGCAGCCTCTCACCGACTGGAATATACGCAAGGTTGCCATACTGTCTGATTTCCTACTCAATGCATCAGCCACTACATTGGCCTTTCCAGGATGATACAAGATGGTGACATCATAATCTTTCAACAGCTCCAACCACCTCCTCTACCTCAAATTTAGCTCATTCTGCTTGAACAAGTATTGCAAACTCTTGTGATCCGTGAAAACCTCACACGATACGCCATATAAATAATGCCCCAAAATCTTCAGCGCGTGAACAATGGTTGCTAGCTCCAAATCATGAACTGGATATTTCTTCTTGTGAATCTTCAACTGTCGTGAAGCATATGCAATATCCTTAACATTCTGCATCAACACCGCACTGAGTCCAGTACGTGATGTATCACAATATACTTTATAAGGCCCTAAACCTGTAGGCAATACCAACACCGACGACGTATCTTGAGCTTCTGAAAGCTTGCCTCACACTCGTCTAACCACCTGAACTGGGCACCCTTCTGGGTCAACCTGCTCATCGGGGCTGCAATAGATGAAAACCCCTCCATAAATCGACGGTAATAACCCGCCAAACCCAAGAAAGTCAGGATCTCTATAGCTGATGCGGGTCGAGGCCAGTTCTTGACAGCCTCTATCTTCATCGGATCCACCTGAATACCCTTGGTTGATACAACGTGGCCCAAGAATGCAACTAAACTCAACCAAAACTTGCACTTCAAAAACTTAGCATACAACTAACTATCCCTTAGAGTCTAAAAATAAGTCAAAGATGTTGCTCGTGCTCCTTCCGAGTGCGAGAATAGATCAAAATATCGTCAATGAAGACTATCACGAAGGAATCCAAATAAGTCCTGAACACTCAGTTCCTCAAATCCATGAAAGCTACTGGTGCATTTGTCAACCCGAATGACATCATCAAGAACTCATAATGCTTGTACCGAGAGTGAAAAGTTGTCATAGGGACATCGGATGCCCTAATCCTCAACAGATGGTAGCCAAATCTCAAGTCGATCTTAGAAAACACTTGGGCACCCTGAAATTGGTCAAACAAATCATCAACCCTCGACAATAGGTACTTATTCTTGATTGTGACATTGTTCAACTGTCGATAATCTATACATATCCTCATCGATCCATCCTTCTTCTTAACAAACAATACTGGCGCACCCCAAGGCGAGACACTCGGTCTAATAAAGCCCTTATCCAGCAAGTCCTACAACTGCTCTTTTAATTCTTTTAAATCCGGCGGGGCCATGCGATATAGCGGAATAGAAATGGGTTGAGTGCCCGGAGCCAAATCAATACAAAAGTCAATGTCCCTGTCAGGTGGCATCCCCGGCAAGACTGAAGCGAATACTTCTGGAAACCCGTGAACAACGGGCACATAATCCATAGAAGGAACCTCAACACTAGAATCACAAACATACGCCAAATAGGCCAAACATCCCTTATCAACCATACATCGAGCATTCATATATGATATAACCTTGCTGGTAGAATGACCAGGAGTCCCTCTCCACTCCAAACGAGGCAACCCCGATAGTACTAAGGTCATAGTTTTAGCATGGCAATCCAATATAGCATAAAAAGGGGATAACCAATCCATCCTCAGAATGACATCGAAATCCACCATATCGAGAAGTAGGAGATCCACACGGTTCTCAAGACCCCACTAACAACCATGCAAGCACGATAAACACGATCTACCATAGTAGAATCACCCATCGATGTAGACACATATACAGGAGCACTCAAAGAATCATGAGGCACAACCAGATAAGTGGCAAAATAAGATGATACATAAGAATATGTGGACCCTAGATCAAATAGAACTGAGGCATCTCTATTGCACACTGAAGCCGTACCTGTGATAACTGCATTGGAGGCCTCCGCCTCAGGTCTGCTTGGTATAGCATAACATCAGAATTAGGCCCCACCACTCTAAGCTATGTCTCTGGGACGGCCTTCTACTGGTTGGCCTAAACCTCTAGTGGCCTGACCTCCACCTCTAATACCTCTATCTCTACCTCTAGCACTTCTACCCCCACCCCTAGCTGGCTAAGCGGGCGGTGGAACACCTGGTGCATGAACTATGGCACGGGAACCTTGCTTCTACGACTGAACACCCACTAATCGTGGACAAGCACTCCGGATATGACCATACTCACCACACTTGAAGCATCCACCTAATTGCTGCGGCTGAGGAAACTGAGACTGATCCTGGCGGGCTAGCTGACCATGAGAATAACTCTGAAGAGGAGGTGCTCTGATATGAGTTGATGGTGTACGGTAGGACTGCTGATAAGAATACTGCACATGAGAACCACGACCACCTGGAGCACCATGAGAAGTCTGAAGTGTTGAATGCAACGGCCTAGGAAGATGGCCCTTACTAAAATAATCCCTACCTCCAGATGAGGCACCACTCAATCTGCCTGAATGAAGGGGCCTCTTGTCAGACCCCTGACCACTTCCCTACTATAGAACCATCTCAACTTTCCTGGACACATTGGCCGCATCCCGAAAAGAAATCTCGCTCCCAGTCTCCTTAGCCATCTGCAATCAAATCAGCTGAGCGAGTCCCTCAATGAACCTCCTCACCCTTTTTCTCTCGGTGGGAAGTATAATAAGAGCATGATGGGACAAAGCAATGAATCTGGTCTCGTACTGAGTGACGGTCATAAAACCCTAGTGGAGAAGCTTAAACTGCATCTGATAGTCCTCCCTCTGAGTGATAGGAAGAAAATTCTCTAGAAATAGCTGAGAGAATTGATCCCAAGTCAAGGCAGGCGACCCAGCTGGCCTAGCCAAACAATAATCTCTCTACCAAGTCTTGGTATAACCTAACAGGCGAAAAGCAGCAAAGTCGACCCAACTAGTCTCCACGATCCCCATGTTTCGAAAAACCTCGTGACAGTTGTCTAAGTAATCCTGGGGATCCTCTGAAGATGTACCACCAAAAGTAGTAGTGAACAGCTTGGTGAACCTATCCAACATCCACAAAGCATCGACAGGCATAACTGCTCCATCACCGCTCTAAGCTACCACACCCGGCTGAACTGCTCCAACTGGCTGAGCTGCTGGAGTCTGAAACTGGGGAGCCATCTTCTCTGGAGTGCGGGTAGCGGGAGTCTGTGCTCCTACCCCAGCCTGAGAGACGGTTGGTGCTACAGGAAGTAAGTCTGCCCGAGTGACACTCTCCATAAAGCCCACTAGATGGACTAGAGCATCCTGGAGTAATGGGGGTAGCAATGAACCCCTCTGGGACCTGAGTTGGGCCCACCCGAACTGTCTGGGCTGGAACCTCATCATCATACTTAACCGGAGGCTCCATCGTTGGTATTGCTGCTCTGGGTTGAGCTATGCCCCTGCCTCAGCCCCTAGCATGGCCTCGACCTCGTCCTCTACCCCTCGTGGGAGCTGCTGCTGGGGACTTGGGCTACTGGTCAGTGGATGAAGAAGCACGTGTTCTCGTCATCTGTGAAAGAACAGAGTAGAAGTTCAATTAGCATTGAGAAACCAAATCACACGACAGATAAGAATAGAAGTGAAGTTGTTCCTAACTCTATAGCCTCTGGGGATAAGCACAGACGTCCCTGTACCGATCCCTCAGACTTTACCAAGCTTGTCCGTGAATTGTGAGACATAACCAACCTAGAGCTCTGATACCAACTTGTCACGACCCGGATTTCCCACGCTCGAGAGTCGTGATGGCGCCTACTCACAAAAGCTAGGCAAGCCGAGTATTACAGATATTATTACCCTTTTTCCTTAACCTTCATGCATTTACGAATTAACATGTGATCAATAGTGGAATAATCATAATAAACAGAAATGCGGAAGATGAAATCTAATAGTTTAACTAAATACTAGTACGATAATCTAAAATACAACTCTACCCAGAATTGGTGTCACAATGTCACGGACTATCTACGAATACTACAAACATAGGTCTAAAAGATAAATACAAATATGTCTCTGAAATACCTAAGAATGTAAAGATAGAAGGGGACACTTAGGCCTGTGGACGTCTGCAGGACTACCTCAAGTCTCCGCCGCTGGACTGAAGGCAACAACCTCACTGGGGTCCAAAAGCTCCAGCACCAGGATCTGCACACAGTGCAGAGTGTAGTATCAACACAACCGACCCCAAGTGCTGGTAAGTGTCGAGCCTAACCTCAAAGAAGTAGTGACGAGACTAGGGCAGGACTACCAAATAAACCTGTTCAGTTAAAGCATATATGGCAAGTAATAATAACAGGAACTAGCAGTTAAAGATGGGAAGGGAAACATGTTGTGTGGAATATCAAGTACCAATAGAATCTCACGAGAAAAGCATAAAGAACATCTTAAATTTCACATAAGCCAGAATAAAGAAATAGTAACGAATCAATGTCCACTTTTATTCTTTAAGTTTGCAGTGCGCAATCCGATCCAAATTATATATCACTGTTGCGGCGTGCAACCCAATCCAAGTCGTATATCACTGTTATGACATGCCACCCGATCCAAATCATATATCACTGTTGCGGCGTGCAACCCGATCCAAATCGTATATCACTGTTGCAGCGTGCAACCTGACCCCTCATGACCTCCCTTATTACTCCTTGTTGCGGTGTGCAACCTGATCCAAATAAACAAATCAACAACAATCACAAAAAAATTCCAACAAGGAAACAAAAATATTCTGGCAAAGGAATCAACAATAAGAATAAACACATCCCGATAAGGGAACCAACAGTAAGAATTAAAAATGTCCCAGCAAGGGAATCAGCTATAACCAAACTTGTACCAAGTGTAGACGTGTGATTTTTGACCCTCCCCAAGAATTTTCACAGTTTTGCATAAAATATTTAGTTTAGGCCTAATATAGCTATCTCAGCTAATTTTGACTCTTTCATATTATTTTCATTACAAAAATGAAAAAATACAAAAAAAAAATATATAAATTTTAGTTTATGTATTCTCATTAACTTAAAAAATACAAAAATAGCACCTTATTTTTAATCTTTATATAATTTCAAAAATTACAAAAAAAATAGTTTTATTAATATTTTGTGGTAATTTTAATCTTTTAAAAATACAAAAATAGTACTTTATATTTTTATCTTTATATAAAAACAAAAATTACAAAAACATAGTTTTGTTTTAATTGTCAGTCTTATTTTTGATAGTTATTTTATTTACGTATGATTAATTAAATAAAATCGTATTCTTATTCTCGGTTCCGGGCAAAGAATAATATTCGGGTTCAAACGACCCATTTTTAGGCCTAATTTTTGGACCTATCCCATAACAATCTGAGCCCACCACACGTGGGGGGACACACGTGGGGGACACGGACAGAGCACGAGAAAGACCCATCACTCTTGGGCCACACCCCCACGTGAGACCCTCTTATTTTTGAACAATATACAATACACACGGACACAACACATACACGGATGGAGACAAGGGGAAGGGACTGTTGCTTCTTCTTCTTCATGAAGAAGCCAAAAACAAACCCTAAAAATCTAACACTCAAAATAGTCCCCTCACGCCCTCATCTCCCTCGCCAAACGACCACCTCAACAGCTCCCTTTCGAACCTGCCCCCAACCATCCGTCAACCAACCCCAGCCACGCCAGCCAGCTTTCTTCCTCGTCTCTAACCAAACAGACCTGACGAACTCGTCGACCAGCCACCAGCTCCGCCCAACAGCTTTCTGTCGCCAAACGACCACCAGCCTCACCCCGTCTCCAGCTCCTTCATGAACAATCCCCCCCCAAACCAGTAGCGACGAGATAACAACCACCCTCCGTTATAGTCCAGCGTCATCAACCCACGTTGCTGAACAACGACCTCTCCAACGTCGAACAACTTTCACGTCCAGCGGCCTTGTCGCCGGAAACCAAACGACCTGCTGCGTCGTCCCATCTCCTTTCCAATCAGACGACCTCTAGCAGTAAACTCACAAAGATACTTGGTTTTCAATGGAGTCCGATGGAGGTTGAGTCGCATGAGATCTGTCCGAAGTTTCCGTCGAGGTTCCGTCGCAGTTCCAATGCATTAGACGTTAATCACAAGTAGGTCATCTCTGCTCCATGTCCTTTGTATTTTCTTTTGGTAATAAGTATACGTGAGATGCTTAACTTCTTGTGATTGGAATATTGTTTTGGTATAGAATGTAAAGGCTATTTGCTGTGTTAGTTTCTCACATTTAAGCAAAAGATGAACCTTGAACCAAAAAATAAATCAAGAATTTCCTAGGGGTGCTTTTACCACAAATCTGGATATTGTCACCAAGTGCATGTAAACTTCCTAAATCATTTTGGTCCTCTATATTAATTTTAGTTTAAGGCTCCTGTGGCGTGATTGGTATATTAGTTGGTTTGATTTTTAGTTTGAATAAGTTATGATATGTTATTAATTTGAGATTATTGTAGATGAAACTGTTTCAATGAAGTGGCTTCGGAAATATGACCTCCATATAGGCGATTAATAAACCGTTGTGACTATGGGTACAGTTCCCGTGGCATAGTTACGGTGTCTAATTCTAAAATTCAGTTGGGGGTGCATTTCATGTAACCCGATTATAACGACTCGGGATAATTTCAGTGAATAAATTAGGATTTCTCTTTTTTTAGAGACAAATAAAGTTAATAAAAATGAGACGAGCCTCGCCAAATAAAATGCACAAATTGCGGGGCCCTTATAGATGTATATATATAAAAAATACTTAGACCTCGGGATGGGACGTTTAGTGAATTGCACGACCTTCTCCAAAATAATAATGCGTTAGACTCTTTTGGCGCGTATTTTAAATAACATTACCTCCCTAAACTCGGGTGTACATTTATGTGACTCAAATCCAAATCTCAACGAAGTCAAAATGTGTCGATAATTATGGGTATATTGATTGTGACGTGGTTTGAGATGCATTTCCATGATGTTGTAATTCTTGTAAAAAATAATGAATGAGACGAGCCTCGACAAACAAAAATACTTAAGCCGCGGGGCCCTCTATATGTGTTTGCAAAATTACTTAGATTTCGGGATGGGCCGTTTAGCAAAATTTCACGGCCTTACCCCAAATAATGATACGCTAGTCGCTTTAGGCGTGCCTTTAATAATTTATTTTCTTAAACTTGGGTCCACATTTATGTGACCCAAATCCAAATCTCAACGGAGTCGAAATGTGTCGATAACCACGGGGACATTGATGTGACGTGGTTCGAGATACGTTTTCACAACGTTGCAATTCTTTGTTAAAATAATAATAATAATATTAAAAGCAGTAAAAGGTTAAAATTTGCACATAGTTTAAGCATGTTATAAAATCAGATAATTAAGCCGAATATAAAGTTAAGCGACCGTGCTAGAACCATAGAACTCGGGAATGCCTAACACCTTCTCCCGGGTTAACAAAATTCCTTATCCGGATTTCTGGTTCGTAGACTTTAATATAGAGTCAACTTTTTCCTCGATTCGGGATTCAAACTGGTGACTTGGGACACCATAAATCTCTCAAGTGGCGACTCTGAATCTTTAATAATAAATCCCGTTTCGATTGTCCTTTAATTGAAAAAACTCCCTTTACCACGCCCTTCGCGGGGTGCGGTAGCGCCAAAAGGAGGTGTGATAGCTCTGGCGACTCTGATGGGGAGTTGACCCAGAATCTCTGGTTCAGGGTTAGAAATTCGAGCTTGTGATAAATTGTTATATTTTGGCTTTATTATCTGATATTTTCGTATGATCTGTTCTTAATGTGCAAAATGATGCTTTTTACCGCGGTGATATTATTTGAACTGTACATATAAACTTTGCCGAAACCTTCTCTTCTTACCTCCGGGGATGTGCTTACTGGTTGAGACTCCCTATTCTGTTAGTGTCATACCTTGAAATAAGAAAAGGGCTCGGACAAGTTACAAAGCCGGACGATCTCGCGGGTCCCCGGTACGTAGCCCCCTCCCCGACTCGAGTTGTCCGCTCGGGTACACTGTCTAGAACACATACCCAGGTTTTTAACCTAGAATAACTTGACTTCATGTCGGATCCCTAGTAGGAACGCTTATTTGCCTCATGTTGCCTTTGACTTAGGGGACTCAACGCAGGGGTTGGGTCCGTCTAGGACAGGTAACCTGAAATAAAAAAGACCATCTTGATACATCCTATGTGCTACGTGTTGCATTTATTCGAGTGTAAAAGGGTCATTTAGCTTCATTCGTGGCGTTATTTTAATAAAAAAGCATGGGTCAAAAAGAATAATTATGGCACGTCTGGTCATGTTAATCACGTTAAATAAGAAGGCTGCACATTTTTTTAAGCTAAGCATGGTATTATTTAAATCAAAGGCATGGGGAACAATTGTGGAATCCAAGAAGTCTTGGAATTCCCATATGTCCCCCATGCTTTATTTTTAATCAAAAGCATGAGGAACATTTGTGAAAGCCAAGATGTCTTGGAATTTCCCTATGTCCCCCATGCTTCATTTTGGGTCAAGCGCACATGGGGAACATTGTGGAATCCAAGAAGTCTTGGAATTTCCCATGTCCCCCATGCTTCATTTTTGGGAAAAGCAAATGGGGAACATTTGTGGAATACAAGAAGTCTTGAAATTCCCTATGTCCCCCATTTCACATTTTAAAAATCAAAAAAGAGGCATGAAAATTCAAAAAAGATTTTGTACTTTGTCATCATTTTCCATAAATCAGAAAATCAAAAAAAAAAGAAAAAGAAAATTCAAAAAGATTTTGTATGTTTCATCCATTTTCAAGGAAAAAAAAATAAAAAAATATATGTTTCTCTAAATGAGTTGTTCTCGCCCGTATCCCAATCGGCAGAACTACGCTGGTTTGATTCTCACCGGATGTGAGATACGTAGGTAACCCTCATCGGGTCCAACCTCCCCTTTTTGCAAAAATAGCCAAAAATGTCAAATTCTAATTTTGTTATAAATAAGTCAGGTGATGTCATCCTTTTCAAATATAGCCGAATGTTTCCGAAACGGACGCCGGAAGGCTGACTTTGCATGAATGGCCACTTTTGATCAAGTTTTGATTTTTGACCCTCACAGCCTTAAAATCTTCGTCCTCGAGGCATTGAAAGGTCATGCTTCCAATGTCGGGTTTTATTTTTGAAAAACAAGAAAAATAGTCATAAATAAGTCGGTGATGCTGTTTTTGCTAGAAATAGCTGAATGTTCCCGAAAGGGACGACGGAAGGCTGATTTTGCATAAACAGCCACCTTTGGTCATTTTTTTTTAAATTTCGGTCGGTTGACCCACATAGCCTTGGAATCTTCGTCCCCGATGAAAGGTCGTGCTTGCAATATCAGGTTTTCTATTTTTGAAAAAAAACAAGAAAAAGAATCATAATTAAGTCGGTGGTGCTGTTTTTGCCAGAAATAGTCAAATGTTCCCGAAAGGGACGCCGGAAGGCTGACTTTGCATAAACAACCACCCTTGGTCATTTTTAGGGTTTTTGACTGGTTAGCCCACACACCCTTAAAATCTTCACCCCCGAGGTGCTGAAAGGTCGTGTTTGCAAAACCAGGTCTTTTGTTTTAATTTGAAAAAAATAAAAAGAGTAAAGGGGCAAGTGAATGCCGTTGTGATTTTTGGTCAAAATAAGCCGATCCAGCTTTGGCAGTGTATTAAACTGTTCTTGCCGAGATAGCCTTAGAGTATCTTTCAGTTGTCGAAAGGCTATTTTCGTAAAAGAACGGACAAGTTTGTAAAATAATCCTTCCCGGCATCAAAATTCATGTGAAATTGAGAAGGGGCCACGTCTGCAAAAAATAGCTATTTGGTTAAAATTGGCAAATAGGAAAGGAATCTGCCAGTCTGTTTTTTAATTTGTATTTCTTTTGATTAGAGCATGTGGTGTTTGATTTTCAAGTCTGTAGGTTGTCTTTTCGTCAAAGTCTGTTAAGTATGGTCAGCTTTTAAACTTGCGTTATGAAGTTTGTTGTATTATAAAAAATGAAAAAAAAATGTGTTTTGTTGTTATTTACCGTGTATCTGCCCGAACTACGCAAGGTCTGATTCATGCGGGGTCATGATACGTAGGCAATCTCCATAAGATTCGACCACAACCAAAAAAAATGAAAAATAGAAAAGAAAAAAAGAAAAGTTTTGATAATAATAAGGACTGACTGAGTCCACAAAAAATATTGTTAATAATAAGGACTGACTGAGTCCACACAAAAAAAAGTACAAAGTTTTAATAATAATAAAGACTGACTGAGTGCACACACAAAAAAAATGATGAAATGAAAAAAAATAAAAGTGAAAAGTTTTGATAATAATAAAGACTGACTGAGTCCACAAAAAAATATTGTTAATAATAAGGACCGACTGAGTCCATTCTAACATGTTTTATTTTGAATTATAGTGAAAGTTGAGGTGGTTGGTTGTGGTTCCCTTCCCTGCAACACAAAGTCAAAGGACAATGGTAGAGAACCTCATAACTGAGTGGGTTGATACCGGTGCCCAAAAGCAGTTGGCTGAATAGGACACTGGCTTGGTTGATGAAGCGATTTATTGAGAACAATGAGATGAAGACAGTGTGAAGGTCCTAATATTGTTGATGCATAAGTCAATAGCTAAGATATTGAGCTTGGTAATTGGGAAGACTCTCCATTTCTTGGTCAATCAGAGTGGAGTTTTTGGTGGCTTATTTTGGAGTCATTTCTGTTGTCCAGATTATTTCAGGGTTGTAATCTAGATATCGTCTTGTAATTCAAACCCTTCTATCATTTTATTTTATCTAGTTCCTTTTGTTGGTAGTATCTCGTTTAGTGTTGTCTAGGTTTGTTCACAGGGGCTTACCCCAGTTTATTATGTTTGTCGTGTTGTTCGAACTATTTCACTGTTTAATGCAATTCTCTATCTTCCGTTATTTCTAGTCATTTTTCTTTGATTTAAGTCTTTCCTCTTTATAGTCCTTTTTTTCTGTCAACTCTAGTGACATGGCATGCACACGTAATTTTGGCCTAATCTTAAAAGTTAATCGTAAAGCGATTTGGAGGTGATCGGGACATTTAAAGGAAGTAAAAATGGTTTGAGATTATCTGAAGCCCAAGTCATTTGAAACTGGGACAAGTAAAAAGAAAACCGTTAAAGGCATGTTGGCCATGCTAACATGGGGTCGTTCATAATAATAAAAATTGCGTTGTTTGCACTTGGTATGTTTTGAAGATTGGAATGACGAAGGCATTTTATTCTGCTATCCAAATACTTTATCCTTCGTTACCCCCTTTGAGCCTTATTCGATTTCTTACATACCCCTCCTTCAGAATCACTAGCAAAGATTAGAAACACAAAATAAAGAAAAGGAAAGAAAAAAAAAGAAGGAAAAGAAAACAACAAAAGCAAAAAAAAAAAAGAGAAAAAAGAGATAAAGATAAAGAAAAAGAAAAGAAAAATGAAAAGGCAAACAAGAACAACGAGTAATTAGGAACTACGTTTGACCTGATTCCTCAAAGAGGATACGTAGGCGCTTCACGGCTCGGTCATAGTTTCGAAAAAAGAAAAAAAAATCAATCATAATCCCCAAGCAAGAAACTGGGGCAAAAAATTGTGTTTATTATAAATTAATCTAATTACGAAGGTTGCAATTTTTGAACCCAAATTATTTTATTTTTGAGCCTTTAAATACCCTTTCTTTCTAGCCTATCCCAATTCCCACATTACGGTCCAAAGAAAGACCTTCCGACCAGTCTGCAAAAGATGCCAAGTCAGGCAAATGAGAGAGTCTTGTCAAAACATAACACTCTGATTACCAGCAGAAAAGACTTTGATCCCCAACAGAAAAGAAATATGAGAGAGTCTTAGCGGTAACACCTCAATCCCTAGCTGAAAAAAATAATAAATAAAATGAGAGAGTCTTACCGATGAAAACCTTCACAGGCACCATAAGGCGATGAAAGCTGA
>MU710122.1:22713-37782 GCA_026770625.1 Nicotiana glauca | reverse complement strand
TGATTTAATAAACAATATGTAAGTATTAATTTAAAAATATTGGGAATGATTTTGTGATTAAAAATGCTATTAAATCGAGAAATAGGCTAAAATTGCAATTTCATGCAATTTTAGTTTAGAAATACCAAATTGACCTGTAAAAATTATGTAAAAATCATATAAATTATATTTTTGTGTAAATGTGAGAATAAAATAAATTATTTATCAAAATTACGAGTTTTGGGAATAACTATTGGTTTTTATAGTGCAAAATAGGCCATAAATTGGTTTTAAAAATCTTTAAAAAATTGGAAAAAATACCAAAACCTTTGGGGATGCTTGTATATGCATATACATGCTATTTTGAAAGTATTTTGAGTATAAAAATACATAGGGAAAAATTGGGTATCAACAGTGAGTAAAGTGGTGCTAGGTGTGAATTCAGCAAAGCTATGTAGCCATGTTTGGGTACAACGTGTAGTGATTGATATGGTGATCGTATGTTGGAAACAGGTCGGGCATAGAATTTTGGATGTTGAAATTGGGCTCTAAGGCTTATTTGCTTGAATAAAAAGGGAATATCTTCAGAATTTATCGAGTTAATGTGCTCAACTAAGTTGTGGTAGCACGGGGAGGTGCATGAGAAGTTAAATAGTGATTTTCGACTACTTCAGTGTAGTTCTCAGCACGTTCGAGGACAAATGTATGTTTAAGTGGGAGAGAATGTAACGACCCGACCGGTCGTTTTGAGCTCTAGCGCGTTGTTCAACAGTTAGAGGCCATGAGTAGCTTCATTTCAGGTACTATGACTTGTATGTGCGGTCGGAATCGAATTTCGGGAAGTTCAGAGTTGATTTGGAAAGAGAATTCTCATTTCAAAAGCTTAAAGTTGAAAGAATCAACTAAGATTGGATTTTTAAGTAAACGACCACAGAATCGGGATCTGAAGGTTCCAGCAGGTTCTTATGATGATTTCGAACTTGGGCGTATGCCCGGATCGGGTTATCGATGACCCGGGAGCGTTTTGGCACTTATTGTGGAAGTTAGCATTTTGAAAGAAATTTCATAGGTTTGGGTTGAAGTGAATTTTAGTGATATCGATGTCTGTTTGGGATTTCGAGTCTGGAAGCAGCTCTGTATGGTGATTCAGGAATTGGGAGCGCTATTGGAAGTGAATTCGGAGGTCCGTAGGTCATTTTGGAGCCATTTGGCTAAAGGTAGAAATTTGAAGGTTTTTGAGAAGTTTAACCTGAAGTGGACTTTTTGATATCGGGATCGGAATCCGATTCCGAAAGTTGGAGTAGGTCCGTAATGTCGAATATGACTTGTGTGCAAAATTTGAGGTCAATCGGACGTGATTTGATAGGTTTAAACATTGAAAATAGAAGTTTGAAATTCTAACGTTTATAAAGCTTGGATTGGAGGTTGATTCATAATTTTAGCATTGTTCGATGTGATTTGAGGCCTCGAGCAAGTCCGTAATGTATTTTGGGATTGGTTGGTGTGATTGGTCGCGGTCCCGGGGGCCTCGGGATGATTTCGGATGGTTGACGGAGGGATTTTGGAGGTTGGATGATATTAGATTTTTTTTGTTGCTTCTGGTATTCCCGCTTCTGCGAAAATGGGAACGCAGAAGCGGCGTCGCAGGTGCGAAGAGAAGACCGCAGAAGCGGTTTTTGGTTTGGTGCAGCAGGCTCCGCAGATGCAGTGGTTTTTCCGCAGAAGCGGAACTGCATCTACGAGCGAAGGACCGCAGAAGTGGAAAGTTTGGACTCTAGTGGAAGCCGCAGAAGCGGGATCGCGGAAGCAGAAATTCTTTCGCAAAAGCGAAAAGTGCTGGAGGCAGAGAATTGTTTTAAATTCGGGATTTAGCCATTTTTCTCCCATTTTTCACTTGGCATGGGCGTTTGTAGGGAGCTTCAAGAGGGGATTTTCATCATCAACGTCAAGGTAAGTCATCCCCCAACTATTTTGAGTTATATACATCAACTATGTATGGATTTGAGCATGAAATTTGTAGAAAACTTGGGGTTTGGGGGAAAACCTAAAAAAAATTAGTATTCTTGGAATTTGACCATGATTTTGGGAATGAAATTAAGAGGAAATCATATATTTGAGTTCGTTAGTTTATAGGTAAACTTTATCTTCGAAAAAATTTCGGATTCCGGGCACGTGGGCCCGAGGGCGTTTTCGTCAACTTTTCGATCGGGGTTAGGAATTTTTATAAATTGGATTATAATGAGTACCTTAGCATATATTAATGGATCTACATAATTATTGGCTAGTTTTAGGGCGTTGTGCTTCGATTCGAGTCTTCGGAAGGGCATGGAATGCCGGTTATGGATCTTCGGAGCGAGGTGAGTCTCCTTTCTAACCTTGTAAGAGGAAATTGTCCTCATAGGTGAAATAATTGATTATGTGCTCCTATTTGTGGGGGCTACATACGGACAAGGTGACGAGAGTCCGTGCGTATCTACTATTATGCTATTGTCTGGGTAGTTAGGACCCAAAAGCATGCTATACTTGAATTAACTGTAAACTTATCGACATTTGAATTGCTTAAATCACCTCGAGTTAGTAAATGAATTTCCACAAAAGATTAAACTTCATTTTCAAAAATCTTTAAAAGAGAATTGACTTTTCTATGGAAAATTGTTCCTGGTTGACTACTTGATTGATCGTCTGTGTGTGTTTTATTTTGGAACAGGCCGAACGCCTCGGCAGATTAAATAGATGCATTTATAGGCGCACCGTCGACCCTTGGCAAGTGCATAGTTTATTTCTGTTGGATCGGGCCGTCGCCTCGACATAATATGTGCATGCTTGCATTGATTGTCCTGAAACTTATTGAAGTTGATATTGCCTTTTATGGCCCGCTATAAACTAGTAATGATAAGGAAAAGTAAATCTTGGAATTTCCTTATTATTTGAGAAGGTGTTACCTGTTTTCTTGCTCTGTGAGTTATAATTGCTAGGTAAATTCATGTTTTTCTCACATCTTCACCATGTTATTATTTGACCACTAGCAAGTGTTGAAGTCGACCTCTCGTCTCTACTTCTTTGAGATTAGACGGGATACTCATTGAGTACACGTTGTTTTCGTACTCATACTACACTTCTGTGCATTTTTATTGCACAGGTATATGTAACTCTAGCGGCCTGCTGGGCGTAGTAGCACGGATAATTCTGGGACTAGGTAAGTTACATTATCCGAAGCGGCCCGCAGCTAGTATAGTCCCTTCCAGTATGTTGTATTTACTTCTTGTCCACTATATTCCGGACGGATGCTGTATTTTATTTCCTTATCATTAGATGCTCATGCACTTGTGACACCGGGTTCTGGGATGGTGTGGAAATATTTTGTACTAATTGCTCATTATTTAATTTGAATTGAAGAAGTTATCTTTTTATTTATAAAAAATTGAAGAAAAATCTTAGTTTTCAAGATTGTTAAAAATGAGAACTTCATTAAGTATTTTGGTTGGCTTGCCTGACAGCAGTGTCCAGCGCCATCGCGACCCTTGGTGGATTTTGGGTCGTGACAGGTAAGATCACAACCTGTGGTGTGGTGCATGTTACGAGTTCAAATCTTGTTATAAACAAAAGCTTAGTATTTAAGTGGAGAAACCGTATTGAACTTGTTCTATTGGTCCTCGGAAGTATATCGATTAAAAAATAGAATTAAGTTTTTACTTTCTTTTTCCTTCTTATGAGTTGATTGAACTCATACTACTAATAACTTATTTGGATTGTTGTTACATATCATTTCATAATGTATCGTGGTGTATTGTACTGTATTGTATTGTGTTGTTAATTGAATACAACGTTTGGATTGATTATATCGTGTGTCGTTGTTTCATGATGTCATGCACCAACAATATGATGAATAAACTTGCAACATTACTAAGAAAAAATAGGACATGAAGTAGAATAATTATATAAAAAAAGTAGGGTAAAGGATTTAATAATAAGGAAGTGCAAGATGAGAGGAAAAAAGCAAGGTAACGACGCCACCATACTAAATTCGCCATTTCAGAAAATGGCACTTTTCGTCGTTACGTAACGATGAATTTATCGATACGATACAGTAAAATTTAAGTAACAATCAAAACAAATATTATATTTAGAATAACAATATGATACAATGCAATATAATACATCCTCGACTATATGATAGGGTTGGGCATATATCGAGTATAACTGACAGCCCGAACTGATAAAATGTAATTGAGTTATTGATATCGAGTTATTGGGTAAATAGTTTAGTAATGGTTTAATGTTATTTGACTATTGGATTATTGATTCGAGTCTCAATTTGCTTAATTTTATTGACGGTTTAACCGATAACCCAATAAGCTTTATCAAAATTAAAATTTACTCATTAAGTATATAAAGCCACCCAATGAATTCATTCTCTCATTCTCTTAATTCTCTTAACAATTACTCTCATCTTCAAGCTTTAATCCTTAGAGATAGTTTTAAAATTTTCTACCTGTTTTTCTGTTGCGATGGTTCTTTCGTATTTATAAGATAATGATTTTATTATTTTTCTGTGAATTATGCCACATGTATTGAATAGTTAGTAAGATTAAATTAAATGTCGTATAGCTTACTCCTATTAACTTATATCTTTGAAAATTGAGATCATTTGTGAGGATTTTCACATGCAAAGAAAGTTTTCTTTTTCTAAAGTTGAAATTTAATCCCTTTTTTGTTAGGAATAATAATTTATTCCCTTTCTCTTAACAGTATGATCACGATTTCTATAATAAAAATATAAAAAATTGAATACTATTTATACTATCGGGTAAACCGATAAAAAAATCGATAAGGATTGATAATCGATAACCGAATCAATAAGGATTAATAACCGATTAACTGATACCTGATACCTGATAAGAATTGATAACCGATTAATCAATAAGGACGGATAGCCGAATCGACCAATACCTACTCCTATTACATGATATGTTTCCCTATTTATAGTACGTTAGAGACACTCGCTAAAAGTTGCTTTTACTGAAACTAGCTAAAGACGTAATTGCTAAAATATTTGCCTTTACCAAAATTGGCAACATATACTGGACATTGGTGTTGACTCTACCAATAGAAATATTTTTTCAAAAAAGCTCGTTCTTTCATTAAAAGAAGGAAAAATGTTTAATTTGTCCTGTACTGTTCCAAATTTAGCAACTTTATCCTTAGTTAAAACAATTGTCTAATATTATTTAGCTATTAGGAAACATACTCTCTTTTTTTTAACCTATTACATTGGAATATTAATCAAAAATGAAAAAGAAAAAGAAAAAGACACTGTGCTAACGATAAGAATATAAATGGATCAGAAGTGTAATAAACGACAAATAATTACGCAAAACAATATTTAAACAAAATTTGGACATTTTCCCTTTATACAGTATAACCTCAACCTAAAAAAACAACAAGATTTTTTTATTTGAAAATATAATTCCACGTGGTTTCTAATTAAGATTTTAAAGACTCATTACTTGAGTCAACATGTCAACTTTGACTTACGGCTTGTTTGGATGGTTTTTACCCATTGTATTGTATCGTATTATTACTTTAAATACGATATTTGTTTTGATTGTTACTTAAATTTTATTGTATTGTATTGTTAAATCCGTCATTACATAACAACGAGATGTGCCACTTTATATAACGACCGATTTGGTGTGGTTGCGTCGTTACCTTATCTTTTTCTCTCATCTCGCCCTATATTATTATTAAATTATTTTATTTTATTATTTACCTTACCTTTTTATATTATAATTATATCCTACACCATAATTTTTTTTATAATATTACAAGTTTATTATTCATATTACTGGTGCGTGATATCATGAAACAATGATAAACGATACAATTTAACCAAACATTGTATTAATCAAACGATATAGTACAATACAATTAGAGCTGTGTATAATTTGGTAAATACCGAATTATCGTAACAAAACCGAAACTGAAACCGAAAATCTTGGTATTTGGGTATGGTATTTGGTTTAAGTTCTTTTTAAAAATTGGTATTTGGTATCTAAACATAAAATATCAAAATATCGATACTGTACCGAAATATATACTAAATTACCCAATACACACATTATTAATTATAACATAAATATTAAAGTTCTAAATTTTACTTTCCCTTAATTTTATAGCTTTACCACCCTTTTTTCCCCACTATACTTTCCTTTCCCCCTTTCTTTGATTGCCTACTTACATTTCAACCGTTCTCCCGTCTAAGTTTAGCATTACTATACTATAATATTTTTATTTTCGTATATGTGAATACCTTATTTAAGAAATATTATAGTGTTTGGCTTTTTGCACTCGTTAATATTTAAATCGAACAAATCAAAATTACTAGACCATATTAACCAAAGACGAATAGAGAAAAATTGAATCATACTAAACTTAATTAGGTATGTTATTAATATACAATAGCATATGAAAAATATCGAACTAAAATATCTAAATAATAAGTAGTGAAAACTATATCTAACGACAAACTGTTATGCACACAACTGACATCATTATCAACGTCACATCCACCCCTTTCAGATTCAGCGAATCCTCAATATATTCACTTTCGTCTTCTTTTCTCTTCATTTTTTTTTCCCACAGAATTTCCAAAATTTGTAGCTTCGGAACTGACGCGTTACAATGGCGGAAGTGAAAGTGACGATGGAAGTTGGAACTGACGGTGTTGCCGTTATCACGATTTTTAATCCTCCCGTTAATGCTCTTGCAATTCAAAGTAAGTTTAAATAATTAAATTCATATTTATAAGTATTTTAATTTTGTTTATATAAACGGTGTTTTGATTTTGATTTTGATTTATAAGTTCTGTTTGGTTATTATAGTTTTTGCTGGATTAAAGGAGAAATGGAATGAAGCAGCTAAGAGAAATGATGTCAAAGCTATTGTTTTGACTGGTAAGCTCTCAATTTTACTAATAATTCGTCTTTTTTTTTTATTTAAAATATTCTTCTTTTGATCTGTTTGATTTTGGATAGAATTTAGTATCATTAAATAGTACTCTTAATTAGCTTTAGAAATTTATTTAGTGTTCTGAAATATGAATTTGTGAAGCTGATGTTTGTTTGAATTGTAGTAATCGTTGCTAGTATAATTTACTTCGGTAAAGGTCTAAATTTGCCTTTGTACTACCTGGATTTGTTCAAGTTTGTCCTCCATGACACTTTTGATCCATTCATACCTTTGTCATTAGCAAATTATCTTGTATTTGCTCGTCATTAACAGAGCTCCCGCGTGAAATGGGTGGACCCCACTTGTCCAAATTCTTCAAAAATAAAACTTCAATTATACCCCTAAATGTGTAACTATGGTTTAAAATTACCGGAGCTATGTTAGGAGTCAAGGGTAAAAAAAAGAACTTTTTCTTAACGGCAGGGGTATATTAGACCGAAAGTTTAACAGAGCAAAAGCTACTCAATTTCAAATAGTACATGGGCAAATTTGACCTTTCCGCTTTAATGAAATTGACTAGAGTATCTTTGAATCAATGCAGACTTAGCTAATGCAAACTTAAGAATATAACACGATGCAGACAACGAAATGGATAATACCAACTAGTAGGGATTAAGGTTTAGTTGTTCATTTATACTTACACTAGGTTTGGCAGATTTAGAGAAGCTCTAGTCCCTAATTAGCTTTAAAGTACAAAAATTTACGTTTGATTAGTTGGGAATTGAGGTGTAATTGTTGTTGCTGTTGTTTTTCTTTCTTCAGGACAAGCTACAGTAAAGGGTTAATTTCTTTTTCTGTACCTTGTCAAAGACAAACAGTGGTAATTTTCTTTTCTGCTTCATGGTTCATGTCCTTTGTGCTTTTGTTTGCTTTGTGTATGTGGGTCTTCCCTCTTCCTTTTTGTTTATGTTCTCATTGTTTTACTGCAGGACATGGTGGGAGGTTTTCCGGTGGTTTTGACATCAATGTCTTCCAAAAGGTTCATACAACGGGTAATGATTGGTTTCGTTTCAACTTTGTGCAATTTGTTATTGTGTCTCAAGGAACCTTGTTTTTGAAAATTGGAATTCATATGGATTGCAGGAGATATTTCTTTATTGCCTGATGTTTCTGTTGATCTCGTGGTGAACACTATGGAAGGTAAGAGGACTGTTGGTCCAAATTAGGATCTCAAATTTTTAAATGGCTTACTGTAACTTCTTATTGTGCTTCTCCGTGTCATTTTGGTGTCAATTGTTATTTATAATACCGTCTATCATTTCGTTTTGTAACTTTAGATGGAAAGAAGCCTGCGGTGGCTGCCGTGGAAGGACTTTGTCTTGGTGGCGGCTTGGAATTGGCATTGGTTTGTGGTCTCTATAAGATGTATTGCATGTGTTTAACTCTTTCTCTGGCGTGTAAATAATGTAATGCATGCTTTTGGTAGGGATGCCATGCACGCATTGCTGCGCCAAGAACACAACTTGGGTTGCCTGAGCTTAGCCTTGGAGTTCTTCCTGGCTCTGGAGGTAACTCTGCCACTTACTGCTCATTGAAATTGCGTTTAGGTTAAATGTCTTTTTCTTTTCTAAGTTTTGACTGAGCATAGAGATTATGTTTCTTCTCAAGGTACACAACGTCTTCCAAGGCTTATAGGGTTGTCAAAGGCCATTGAGATGATGATGGTAAGTCATTCGTGATTCGTCCTTACGTTAACCATTTGCAATTAGTTCCTTTTCAAAGCCACTGCTGAAAAAATAATGTGTTTACCGGGCGCATCATCTTAAACAGAAATCTTCATAGTTATTCTCAGCACTAGATGGTGATTCTGGACTTTCTTTCATGATAGCAACTAAAATAGGATAAGAAATATGAAAGGGCAAAAATATCACATCCTTATTACATGTACTAGTTCAAGCTCTGTTTTTTGGCTGATTGTGATTGCTGGGTTTTAACTTTAATCAGTTGTCCGCACATTGACCTCCCTCGAAATTGCAATTCATGCAGAGTAATTAAGTTGCTTTTTACTCAAATATGTAAATCAGTGTAGAAACAATGATTTATATGAACAACTTCTGTTGCCTAATTAATGTGAACACCGTCTTGCAGATGTCCAAACCAATAATGTCAGAAGAAGGGAAGAAGCTAGGTCTCATTGATGCCATTGTCCCTTCAACAGAGTTGTTGAAAGTAGCTAGACAGTGGGCACTTGACATTGCAGAAAGGCGCAAACCTTGGATGCGTTCCCTTCACAGGACCGATAAAATTGGTTCCCTTTCAGAAGCACGGGAGGTACTAAAGTCGGCTAGGCAACAAGTGAAGCAAACAGCTCGGAATATGCCTCAGCACTTGCCATGCCTTGATGTAATTGAAGAAGGCATAGTCCATGGTGGATACAATGGGGTTCTCAAGGTATCTATTGCTCGGTCAATTAATGCGTATGTTCTATGATGCGTGTGGTCAATTAATGATATGTTCAGAAAAAGTCAACGTTCTAGTTTAACCATTTTTTGTTAACCAAATCCAGATTATCACAAATAGGGTCATAGAAAGGTAGCTAACTCAGTGTTTAGCCATTTGATAAAAGTGGACCAGATGGATTAACAAGCTTGTTTCGAGTCTTTTGCAGGAAGCTAAAGTATTTGAGGACCTAGTATTATCAGATACGTCAAGAGGTCTTGTTCATGTATTTTTTGCCCAACGGGCTACATCAAAGGTACAATATATGCTTCATCATGGAACATGATAACATTATGGACAAGAATGCTGAATAGGCAAGAATGAACAATAAAATTAATGTGGATGACTAGAACTTATGCTCCCTAGCAGTTTTAAAGCTTAAATCTTATATTTTTTCCTCTTGTTATCTGCTGTAGTTTTGTCTCCAATTCCCAAAATGGCTCTTGAACATTTTATTTTGAGCACATAAATCTGATTACAGATTATTTCGTATCATAATTCTTATGTTAAAGATAGAAAGGTATTAGCTGTTGAGCGCAAAACAGTCTTCTTTATGCAAAGCTTCTCATTGATAAGATTGATCGCATGGTTGAGAAGCAAGGTTGGGTTCATCTGTTGTTTTTTCATAACAAAAACTTGATTTGGTAGGTTTCATATACTTGAGGTTTCACTTTGGGATGTGCATCAGCTAATGAAAGTTTGTTACCAGTACGATTTCAAGAATGAGAAGTAACATGGACTCTGGATCTCTTGTACTCCCTCCGTTTCATATTGTTTGAGGTAGTTTGTCTCGGCATGGAGTTTAACAAAAAAGAACAAGACTTTTAAAAGTTGTGTTCTTAAAAGCTTAAGGGGTAAAAGGTTTGTGGGGCCATGCCATTTGTGTGGCTATAAAAGGTTCTCATTAAGGGCAAAAAGGGTAAAATGAAGAGTTTAAAGTTGAATTATTTCCAAATTTAGAAATGTGTCATTTATTTTGGAACGGACTAAAAAGGAAAGTACTTCATTTAATATGAAACGAAGGGCATTTTATCTGTTTCTGATCATTCCTGTTGCCTTTATGCTTCTGCTCTAGGGCTAGTTTGACTTTATTAAGAAAGTTATTTGGATATCTGCTTCCCCATGGGACAATCAATTCTATCTTATTTCTGAATCATATTTTAATTACTAAATGGTTCAGGTACCTAATGTAACTGATATTGGTCTGAAACCAAGGCCAATGAAGAAAGTTGCCATAATAGGTGGAGGTTTAATGGGTTCAGGCATAGCTACCGCTCTAGTTCTGAGCAACATATTTGTTATTCTCAAGGAAATTAATCCCGAGTATCTTCAAAAGGGGATAAAAGCAGTTGAAGGTTATTGATACTCTTTCAGCAGGAACTTATTATATTTTAGTAGTTGATGCCTTGGTAATATGTTGTGATAGATTGTGACATTGTGAGGCCCTTTGACCATTTTTATATTGATACTCCTTTTATGGTCTTGGAAGTTAGAAACTTACATGGAGCACCTTATATTACAGCAAACATACGAGGATTGGTAGCGAGAAAGAAGTTGCAGCAGGACAAAGCAAACAAAGCTCTCTCAATTGTTAAAGGTGTACTGGATTACTCAGAATTTAAGGATGTGGATATGGTCATAGAGGTACGGACTGAACCTATATTTTGCCAAGTAATGTTCCGCAGGATGGTTTCTTCTCTCCTTCCTTGCTTCTTTGTTTTGCTTCTCTATTATCCTGGTGCTATAAAAATGCCAATGACCAGAATTTTAGTATTCTTAATCTGTTGAAATTGTCGTAAGTTTATTTGAAACAGTCCTGTTTTGTCTGTAGGCTGTCATTGAAAATGTTCCGCTAAAACGACAAATCTTCAGTGATATTGAGAAGGTTTGTCCTCCTCACTGTATTTTGGCAACCAATACATCTACCATTGACCTCAACCTTATTGGGGAAAAGACGAGATCTCAAGATCGGATTATAGGGGCACACTTTTTCAGGTTAGAATTCTTGCCCTGTAACTTTAGTTCTTTAGTAAAGGCAAACCCTACTAATCAAGAAAAATTGACCACTATGATCCTGTACAGCTGATTTTCAAGTATAAAAGTTTTTATATTGTATGTTTTCTGTTGAGGGGAATATGACTGCTACATGAAAGAGAAGTATAAATATAATATGGGAAACAGAATAATGTGGAACGAAGTGTTATATGGATGTGAGGAGATTATCTTTCACGTGTCTCAATATTGTTTCCATTTTTAAGTTTTGCTCCCAGAAAATATGGGATATTCTTCAATTCGTCTTTTTGCTATTTTGTTCTTTATAAGAGAAATTGGGGAGATATAGAGCAAAAGCTGTTATTACTACTGCCTAGCAATGTAAAAAAAGGGAGGGAGAACCTAGTGAGAAAGACTCCTGCCTAACAAGTTAATTATTCCTTCTCTTTTTCTTTTTTTTTAAATAGAAATCCTTGTGATAATTCTGTTGGAGCACTTTTGTTTTGCACTTATGATTGATTTTTTGCTATGGTAAGTCCTGCTCATGTGATGCCTCTGCTGGAGATAGTACGGACCGAGAAGACATCTGCACAGGCAATTCTCGACCTCATGGCTGTTGGCAAATCAATAAAGAAAGTACCTGTTGTAGTGGGAAACTGTACTGGTTTTGCTGTGAATAGGACATTCTTTCCATATTCCCAGAGCGCACATACTCTCGCCAATCTTGGAGTGGATGTCTACAGAATTGATGCGCAAATCACTAGCTTTGGTCTCCCTATTGGTCCATTCCAGTAATTCTCTTCCACAAATTTTTTTTTTTTTTCATGTGAGGGACAGTAAACTAGTCAGCAGTTCTCTGCGGCCTGCAAATGCAATTTTCATGGTAGATTTGACTTACACAGCTTTAAGATGATTTATGTACTTAAACAATTCAATTTTTTAAATGCACCTAGAACATCAACACTAACAGGTTCTCTTTCCACCTACAGCAGCCTGCCTACTGCAAGCAATATTGAAGTTGGTTAGGCATGTAAAATAATTTGCTTCATCATTTTGTAGGCTTCAGGATTTGGCTGGATATGGAGTAGCTGTTGCTACAGGGAAAGAGTTTGCTTCAGCTTTTCCTGATAGAACATTTAAGTCTCCATTGCTTGACCTTCTAATAAAAAGTGGGCGAAATGGTAATATTGCAAGTCTCATCCATTGTTTTGTTGCTTTCTAGGTAATGGTTTTTCTACTGACACTGGTGCTGCAGGTAAAAACAACGGAAAAGGATACTACATTTACAAGAAGGGAGAGAAGCCAAAACCTGATCTTTCAGTGCTTCCAATTATTGAGGAATCAAGAAGGCTCACTAATATTATGCCTGGAGGAAAGGTATTACCAGCTAACAAAAGCAAATCCCAAATCATTAGTTGATTATTGGTTCTGAAGGTTTCGTAAAATTCTAAATCCCCTCAGCATAACCGGTGTCTTTGTTTTTAATTTGTGGCAGCCAATATCTGTTACCGATCAAGAAATTGTTGAGATGATACTCTTTCCCGTTGTGAACGAGGCATGTCGTGTTTTGGAAGACGGGGTTGTAGTCCGAGCATCAGACCTTGATGTCGCTTCTGTACTTGGAATGAGTTTCCCATCTTATAGGTTGGTACTCTAATGTGATTCAGCATTCACTTTCTTCCATTCATGGATAAGTCAAAATATTTACTCCTTGCTAGCTTGTGATAACTAATGATTTTTGAAGTCTGAACAACGGGACTAACACAAAATCAATATCTCCTGTTTTGCTTGGTATAAACGGGGAGTAATCTCACATGCTTAGGAGAGTTTGTATACCCAAGAGACAAGGGGATTGTTAAAACTAATCGGTGGAGAGGAATGGGAAAGGATGGAAGGAATAGACAGTCTACAAGTGCAAGTTGTTACCAAATCATGGTGTTTACAGAAGACAAAAGATCACCAGCTTTTCTAACCTTTTTTTCTCGACACTTTGTAACTGGTCTTTTTTTTTTCCCGCCAAAACGAGCACTTTTTTCTTAAAACAACTGTTTCTTACAATGATTTTCCTTTCGCAGAGGTGGCATCGTTTTCTGGGCAGATACAGTTGGGGCTGGTCATATATATAAAAGCCTCAAGAAGTGGTCAGAACTATATGGTAATTTTTTCAAGCCATCAAGATTCTTGGAAGAGAGAGCAGCAAACGGCATTCCCTTGGTAAGAACTTGATCTTATGGATTTATTGTGCAATATATAGATCTTTTTACCTGTCTCGTGTGTCTCAACTAGCAATTTGGTCATTGATTTGTGCCTACAAATTATTAAGAATCAATATACAGTTGAGGTAGTGACTTTGGCAGATTTAACTATTATTAGTACTTTATAGTATTCGAAGTACCAATAATAAGCAAAACATCACCATAGTATGAGCCCTCTTTTGCCAAACCACATAAAGCAGAGATTAGTCATGGTTTTATGATTTGCACCATCTTATTTTTTAGTTCGGTTTGTCTGGATGAAAGAAAAAGAAAGAGGAGATAAATCATATAGCTGGCAACAGCCACGGAGCTGCTTACCGTAAGACTTCAACTCCATCATGCACCAGAGTTGGTTCGGTTGGATCAAGTGAATCTGGATAGGCATGATCAAAAGAGGGGGCAACTCCAATATCCACTGCCAACTACAAGATAGTTGGAATAACTTGTTCTGCCTTTATTATAAGGAACCTCTCAATGGTCGGGATTGCTAGCTCCCTTTCATAGTTTTGCTGCAGATGATACACTAGGAATTCTCCTTTGGTGGTTCTTTATTGATTAATTTCATTTACTATCTGTTCAACTTGGGAGACTTACAACTGACTGGTTGCAACTGGGTGCACATTTTGAACTCCGACTGCTTGCTGTCGGTGCTGTGTGCATATCTCAAATGTTAACTGATAACATCTTTTGTTGTGCTGCAGAGTGCTCCTGCTTCCACCTCTTCATCTTCAAGGTCACGCATGTGAGGCGATACAATAAAATTTCAGATACTGTGGAAACAGCAGGTGGTGGAATATAGAAATGTAAAATTTCCTTGTAGAGGGGCACCTACTTTGACCTATTCAGCTTGTATAATGTTTACTTCTTTGGTATAGAACAAGTCAATTTCAAGTCCAATTCATTGATGTTGACTATTGACAAGGATGCAGCGGATTGCTTAATTTTTTGAATAATGTTGGAAAAAATTCCAACTTTTTTATATGCTATTTTTATGTGTTCCAGAAGTAGATCTTAAGTTCATAACGTTGAAAATTTCATTAATCAGGCGTAATTTAGTGAGTTTAGCATCTTACATGTTTGCTAGTTTTTTCGCAAAAGTTGTACTTTGAACAATTTCATTTGTCAGCAAATTGAGGAAATATTTATAGCTAACAATTAGTAACAATTATGTACGATAAGATAGTTCCAACGTTGCAATCTTGCTCTATATATGCTTCTATTAGAATCATCAAACTCTAATGAAACAGGCCTAACATAACAACAAACAAATTCAGTGAATTCCCACAAGTCGGGTCCGTTCACCAAGAATTTCTATTGATTCCGTTCGGCGAAGGGAAGTTGTCCTTCTATCACAAGTTTTATAACCTCACCCCCCCCCCCCCTTTCCGGATCATCC
>MU710122.1:8894-21652 GCA_026770625.1 Nicotiana glauca | reverse complement strand
AGCAATATTTATATTACATAATTTTATTGTCTTTATTGTTGAATATTTTAGGATAATGCCATGACATATCATATTTTGTATTATTTTCTTGGAAATACTTTATATAGTTGTATCTTACTAGGACTAAAGAAATATTTTGAGCATAATTTATATGTTTTGTTCTACGAAAATTTTACGGGAAAAAAATCCAAAAAAATCCGAATAACCCGAAAACCCGAGAAAACTCGAGAAAAACCGAGAGTGAAAAACCCGAGTTTTATTGGTTTGGTTTGGTCTTTAGATTTAATAATCCGACACAATTGGTTTGGTTTGGTAATTGTAAAATTCGAACCAACCCGACCTATGTACACCCCTAGTTGTATTCATTAATACAACCAAAAAAATAGGCGTAAAAAGTGAAATTCCAGCTAAGTTTGACATGTATTTAGCTGTATTCAAGCGGCATTAACGTTAAATACAGTAACGTATCTGCGCAAAATCTGGAAGGTTAAACTGGTTAAAAACGGAAGAAAATCAAATCACATGATATTCTCCTAATTTAACTCGACGAACTAAAACGACCCCTCATTAATCTGTATTTGAAAGATACATAATAAAGATTATAGCTGAGAGAAATACATATGAATAATACAGTTGAGTAGAACTGTATACAGTTGAATACAACAAAATACAACTAACTTCTGCTGAATAAAATAGTTGAATATAACTAATTACAACTGAATACAACTGAATACAGTTGTATAAAACACTTGAATACAACTAACTACTGCTGAATAAAATATTTAAATACAACTGATTAAAACTGAATACAAGAGAATACGCATAACTTTTTAATACATCTAAAATATATAAATGAATGCTGTTGAATATATGTGAATACAACTGAAATATACATTCGAATACAACGGAATACAAATAGGCGATTTGGGCGATCTAGAGAGAGAAACAGTCTTATTGCTTCGCTGGCCGGCGGCTAGCCATTAATTCCGGTTGGTCAGCCCCCTAACACATCTGCCCAACCTCCTACAACAACTACAAACAATCCCCAGCCCTCAAATCCCACAAACGAAGGCATGAATTACGCAAAAGTTGTGAACCCTACTTCGACGACCACTGCCATACAGAATCGAGCCGCTACAGTTGAACAAATTGCTCTTCGTCTATCAAAATCAACGAATTAAACTTACCCTAAGCGATTGTAATGGAGTGATAATGGAGGAGAACTAGAGAATTTGAGTGGGAGAAGAGGTATGAATCGTGGGTTGAGGGAGAAAGAGTAAAGTGTATGCACAGAGAGAGAGAGAGAACGTGGTTAGTCAATTTTACGGTGATTATGTGAGAGAAAAGATAAAAAAGAGAGAAAAATATTATTTAGCATATATGGTGCCTTAAATGTAGGATGTAACTATAATTAGATATTTGGCTATAAAGTATAAAAGGTATCTATAGGATGTAGTATTTTAAAATGGTATTTATTTAAAATAAATAGGGTACTAAGGTTTTCTATAAGGTGTAAAAATTCCAGCAATTCCATAAGCTCCTGTTACAATTCGCTGACCGAGTAGCTACAACTGTCTGGAGGGGATAGAGTATATGCAGATCTTACCTCTACCCTGGAAGAGCCGAGAGGGTATTTCCATTAGACCCTCAAAACAGGCCTAACATATTCAAGCAGACACGGGATGTCACGTTTGCATCAATAATTCCACTTAAGGCGGCACGCCTTAATCCCATAAGCTGAGAAACGGTAGGGACATCGTGAACTCAGGGGGAAGGGACCTTAATAACAACAAAAGACGTGTGTGCATTTCCCGATCAAAGAAGCCCTTGAACTGTTCTTCTGGATGATGAGCGAGTCTCAATCCGGGTGTCCCGTTTCAATCCACTTGAATTCAGCCATACACGCACATTTGACTCCCTTGGGTGCCAATTAGCTAACAGGCGCACATTCAAGAAAAAGTTAAACAAAATACAATTTTGATTGAAATTATACTAAAGTAAATGTGGTAGAAGTTACATGGGTTGTTAGCTCTAACAAATGGGGCCTGAATGAACTTTACTGCTACAACAAAGAAAGACAAAATGAATAAAAGCCTAATATTACAATAGAAGCAGCAATTACAGGCAAATCTCATTCTAAAACTCACTACGGTTTGTTTTCAGATTTTTGGTTTGACATCCCCATTCTCATCTGGACGATGAACTTTAGGAAATGGATTATTATTATTAGCAGTAGTTACTACTGCACTAAACAACTGAGTTGTTCTTGGCTGAGGAAGAGCAGACTTGGCAACACCATTGTTTAAGGAATCATGCTGATTCCTCGTTTCACTTTCAGTTGTAGTAAAACCATTACCAATCATATCTTTTTGATCAACAGGGTCAGCGCCTCGGATCATTGAAGAACATTTTCGTTCTGAAATTTGAAAAAGATGGTTATTACATAATGTCATTCCAAATGAAACACAGTGGTAAGCAGCATAAAGAAAAGGGGGAGCAAATAAGAAGGGTGGGGTGGGGGGTGGGGGCGCGTATGCAGTTGCATATGAAGCAAGCATAATATCTTTTTTGTGGAAAGCTCTAAAAGCCTATAAAACGATACTGTAACTAAATACTTCACAAATAGTTCTAACAACCGTTAACCAGAAGTTTTGGCTTCGAGCCTCAGAATGGAGTTCATCTTTGGTAGGAAGCACACAAAGCCCACTATCGCCAAAAAAAAAAAAAACCGTAGTTAGCTTTCTATGGTGTGAATCTAGATTACTCAAGCCATTATACTCCGGACATCGGATGGTTGAACCAAAAGTTCTAACAAATTGTATTATTGATGTTCTAATTTAAATTAATAGGGATTTAAGAATATAAAAATAACATGAAAAGGTAGATAGGTTATATTAGGAATTTAAGAGCCAGCTAGTACACATAGGTTATGTGAACATTCAAAGTTAATGTAAGGCGTCCTTTCCTTATTTGTTTCTAAGAGCGCAGGTAAATACTTTCTACAAAAAGAGAAAAATAAGGCACATGTTCTAATTCACCATGACCTAGAAAGTGTCAAGTGGAATTGATCTGAGATACAAAAGAAAAATGGAGAAAGGAAGCTGGTGGCAATACCTAGAGCTCTGCAGATTTATTATAGACGAGGATTCTGAATCAATTTAATCAAACAACAATCAATTAAGCCTCAACCATAAATCAGTTTGGGACAACAATATGAATACTCTAAATCCATATCATTTTTTTCAAATCCATTTCAATCCACTAGTAAATAATTTGCCTTTCTAGGGCACATGTAAGGAGCACTATAAATCTCACACTAATCTTTTCCTGGGCAACTGATTAAATCCCAAACAATTGTATCGACTATTTGGATCCTTTACTTTGTGCTTTTAGCTAAGGTTTTGTTTGGTTGACACAATATTTTCTGTAAATAAGTCATATTTTGATGTTTGATTATGGATTATAGGAAAATATTTTCTAAGGAGAACATATTCCACCAAAAAGGAAAATATGAATTCCTTCACTAATAGGCAGAAGTTTATAACTATTCTAATTTACTCCATATCACTTGTTTCAACCAATACCTGGACATTATTATTTTTGTAAAGGTGAGGCATAATATAAATGAAACAACACAAAGAATATACTGTTAAAACTGTACACCTGCAGCCAAAAGAGAAACTTGGTAAAAGTATAACCCTTCTGAACCTGTAGGGAATGTAGCACTTCTAAAATAGATTCAGCCTCATCTACTTGTTCCATTTTACACCAAAAACAAAGCAATGCTATACACCTGGACATATTATTAACTTTTAATGCTTAAAAATTTAATTGAAATACCATTCAATATTCAGACATTATTATCAATCAATAATAAATAAGTCTGCATGGAATTCCACAAGATTTTAGTTCTTTGAGACTATTTCCCTCCATGTGATTAGGTCTATCTCTTCTTCTTTTATCACATTTAATTACCATATTGCCCATTGTCAAAAAATTTAATCATCATACTGCCATGCCAATGAACCAGTGCATATAGAGGTCTATATAAGATAAAATTGTCTCAGGCAACCTTCTCTGGCTTTATCTCCATATGTGCCACTTGAACCCTCTGTTGAATGTGATTATTTCTAATCTGTTCTATCCTGTTGACCGCACATCCTCTAAAAATCTGTAGTTTGTTCTATGATATCGATATTGCAGGTATGTTGGGCATTTCAGACTCAACTTTCTCTCCTATATTACTTGTTAGTCTCACATTCGTTCTATGGAACTTACCTTTTACTCCATTGATTACCCTTCTATCACGTATTATTCTGGTAGCACTCCTCAATTTTATTATTTTTATGTATTGCGTCTTCATTTATCATTTAGTTCTTCTTAAAGCTAAGCATAGTTATCCGAATATCTATGCTTAGGATCCGTCTAATCTTACGTCACTTCAATCTCCTTTCTGGGGATGAGAATAATGAATGGTCTCTGTGATTGCACCAAATTTGTGTTCTTGCAACCAGTAGAGTTATTTGAATTTCAGATAGGTGGGAACTGTGGTTCATTAATCAGCTATTAGCAGGTTGCAAGAATACGTGGAATAAAATACTGAAGCTGATATAATTACTTGCAAAGGAGACAAAAGGCAGCTTCTTGCTAATATCTATTCACTTCAGAATAGTTTCAAAGAAATCAGGAAGCTGAATTTGATCATTGAAAAGCAATATGTCAGACCATGTGCCTCTGAAAGCTAGGTTGCTCGGACTCTTCACTTTCCGTGCCGCACCCGTGTCGACATGACATGGGTGTGGGACCATACCGTATCCGGTCAACCGATTTTGGTACTTTAACCAAAAGCGACGGAGAAATTAGGGACAAATACAATGATTTCTGAAATCAAAACAAAAGCTAGGGTGAAATTGAAAAAATATGGTTATATAGAAATTTCTACGTTAGTCATTTTACTTTTATCTCCTTCTCGGAATTTCCTCTTGATCAATATTTTCTCTTTCTCGGAATACCGCGTAAGTTTTACAAATAATCTCTCATAATTTAGACATATTTTTATAACTCTATTTTTAGATATTTAAATTATTTTTAACCAAATCCCGCCCGTATCCGCATCCCCGAATCTTAAAATTTAGATCATGAAAGATCCAACCTCTGGATCCTCACCTGTAAGGCCGTAACAGATACCCGCACCCGAGTCCGAGCAACTTAGTCCGAAAGTATCTTTTTTTGTTTGGACAGCAGATCATGGAGCTATAATAAACAACTTACGCAGAAAAGAAGACCACTGTGCACAGGTCTGCGGCATGGCAGACAGGAAGAAACGATCAGTCACTTGCTCCTTCACTGTGAAGTAGCTAAAATATGTGGTGTGTTCCTTGCCTTGTTTGGCCTGAATTGGGTAATGCTGAAACAGTTGACGTTAGTTTTGCTATGTGGAAAGGGAACAAAATCTCGATCAGTCAGAAGATTTTGAGATACCATTGCCGCTTACATAATGTAGCCACTCTGGAGAGAAGGAAATAGGAGACGCTTTGAATACAAGATCTTGCTTTATAGACTAAAGCATAGATGCACAAATACTATAATCTTAACGGGTGAACAGATAGATGTAAATGATTAGAACAATATCACGAGTTTGATGGTAGGTCGATAGATGTAACGCTTACAACGTAGCTCCAAGTCGGTACATTTTACGAGCATGTAAATAGACTTCCTACCTTACCCATAAAAGGGAAGAACCAGTTACCAGGAGCTAAAGAGGAAGTGAAAGGTGGACTTTTCCTAGAAAAGAGAATTACCGTGAAAAAGAAGGAAGAGGGATAGTTCCACTTCGAAGGATTACTGAGTAATGGAGTTCTCAATCTTCACTCCCTTACATTCAGTACCAATGCCATGCTAATTTATGGTGTATGCAGGGAGTCTGGTCGTGGGTTATCATAAACTCTGCCAAGTACACAATTCTTTTGTCTTGATATACTTGTATGGATTGGGTAAATATATGGATTTGAGCACTTCACAGTAATCTTTAGAATACAAGGAAGCCCAATGCACTAAGCTTCCACAAGGCGCAAGATCGGATACACAAGTAAACATGTCCAACTCAAACATTGTATGTACCCTCAGGTAGGTTGGTCAAGATAATTGCATATTTGATTATTTATAAGGGAATTAATTAACCACAGTTAATTATTTTGGGTTATACTTAGGAATCTAGTAATGGATTGCAGTTATCAGCTACCATCTCTTCTTCAGTTCATTACACTTATATCCCTGATAATACTACATTTCTCGTGCCTAATGCAGGAATCCAACAGGAAATTATCTCCCATTTTCACTAGAAGACAACAGTTTGAACAGAGGCCGTTGAACGTATCACTGAAAGGTATTTTGGGGCTTATTTATGGATTCATTGATGTAGATAAATTTGGTAACAGCTACATATTCAATGAATAAGAACCAGGTATGGACAGAAAAGAAAGAGAAACTTACCTTTTAGTTGTCCTAAATCGACAAGCCTATTAAGACAATCACGAAATTTCATCAACACGATTCTTTCCTGTTCTGCATACGTCTCGGTCATGCCCTGCCCGTGGGGCAATTGAGAAGATGTATTACAGCTAAGAGTTGCTAGGTCATTAGGGGAAGCAACAGCAGCTGTAAACATGGTGTGTGATTCATCACACATTAGTGCTAATGTCCCTGGCGACATTGGCCTTTTTGATACATCAGCACCATCCAAACTAGACTTTTCCACACTGATTTTCTCACCCTGGTCCCCACTTGAACAACAGTCAAGCATATCCTTCTCCGTACCAGAATCTTTCTGGTTTTGTACTCGCTCCTGAGTTGAAGAAGCGAAGGAAGCTTCTCTCTGCCCCTCAGCCTGTTTTATTGAAGCATCCTTTTCATCTGAAAGCATTCCAACACGTAATCAGTAAAATAATTGGACACCAACTACTGCAAACGTGTAATAAAATCACAAAAATCACATGGTAGAACCACCATATGAAAGATCTTATCTTCCAACAACATCAGATCTGAATTGCACATTCAATCCATGCTCAACACATAACTCCACCTATGCGGCTTAGCAGCCTATGTGAACTCACATTACCTGTCCAAGCCCATAAACGAGAGATTTGCGGTAGGTTGGTGGTCTAGGTAGATCTAGTCCATTTACGATGAATCCTCATTATAACCAATTTATGATTCTAAGGTTCTCCATTCTGAAAAAGAAGTATATAACTTGTGGTTCTTCTAGGAGGTCTATTTGCAAAAACATTCTTTATATACAGAACTGATAAAAAAATATAATCTTTTTCATTAGTTCCTTTTTTTTCAAATCAGAATTATTAAGAAGTCAAGTAAAATTCATATATAGGTTGTCATCTACCAGATGCACAGGGAGGCATAACAGTCTTAAAACTAGCTTATGCATAATTACCTTACCTGATCCTCGAAGTCTCCCTCTAACAAATTGGAGTACATCTGGCCCAACTTTCATGCTCTAGTTAGAAACATTCTGGTTTATTTTTGGATAGGGTACCATAATGCATGTGCGGTGACTGTAGAACTTAAATGTGGCTTCTGCTTAATCCTAATTGCGCAAGCTCACAAGTAATTCTGCTGTAGATCTTATAGATACTCCAAAACAGAATACATGTATTATGCATAAGGCTTTCATTTAAACACAAGGTGGGGGAGGAAAAAAGAAATGAGTCTCACTTCAATGAGCACCTAAGGGCGTGGCCTAGTAGTCAACGAAGTGAAAGCTATAGGAGACAGAAGTTCAAGTCTCAGCAAAGGCCAACAAAAAACCAGGTGATCTATTCCTCTCGGCCTAAGCCTTGGTGGGCAGAGTTACTCGCTACCTATGCTGATGAATTGGTAGAAGAACGCGCAAGCCGCCCGGACACCACCGTCATAAAAGAAATTTTCTGTGATGAATTGGTGCTTTCGAGTTTCGACCGGCGGAAAACTAGATCTAATTCATTTCCACCAGAAATCATCTCATACTCCATTCCAATTATCTTTGGCTGATTATTCATTTGGAGGAAGAAATAAAACCATTCATCCCTAAGCTGCTGTTTATAATTCCCAAGGATCAAGAAGAAAAAAGACTTAAATAGTAAAGCGAGAGAGTGAAGAAAATACTTCAACCATTATTTGGAAAACATGTCAGAAAAAAGTCTTGATAACTTCTTACTTTCCAATGGAAACTCAGTTTATGATTTTAAAGTGAACAAAAAGGTGGAATCAATATAACAAAGAAGATGGACAAAACGTATTGGTCATACAAGTAATCAAAAGTACTTAAAAGATATATACCTGCCAGCATCTTGGCTGCTTCTCCTGAATGTAAAACTAAAACTGAGCAAAGTTCCTTCAAATCCTGTGGTTGGATGAGGTCTGCCAACAGAGACCTTCAACCATAACATGACAATTAGTTTGCTGAATGAGCAGTAAAGGTGAATTTCTTCGGGGTAGTTACTGCTACCTGTAAGTAAACTTGGAAGGACCCACTGTTGCAGCATTTCCAACACAAGGACCAGGAACTGAAGATAATGAAGGTAGGACAGAAGCCTTGATATGGTTCCCCTGTATAATAAAATATGTTAATTCATCCATCAATTATTTTCTGGGAAACTGCAAGTTGTCTCTCCTGCTTATTTTAAGCAAAAAATATCAACAAGAATAAATCCAGAAAACGAATTTCATGCAGTTGTTAAATGCATTTTCTCTGATGAAAACCATGCCCTTCAGTGTGCAATCAACTATTGATGCCCGGTGGACTATACTAATGAGAAGGAACTCGGACATTCTTCACCAATCAAAGCCTCGAGTTCAATGGTAAAGGATATCATTTACCTGTTGGGTTTGTCCATGCCTGTGAACAGGTTCCTTAACTGATGACCCAAAAAACAGCTCCTGGCCCTTTCTTTTCTTGTTCACAGGAGATAATCCATAACCGGAGGATCCAATGGCACCTGTGATAGCAGCATTTGCCGCCTGCTGGAGATATGCCATGTTGTTTGCATGATCTCCGTGGAAAAGAGCCTGCCTCTCTTCACTTCCTTCAAAATTTTTGCAGTCCATGCATTTACAATTTTCAGAGCAAAGAATGTTGGCTTGGAAGCACTCACAGTACTTCTTGAGGCAACCTGATTTCTTGCAGTGGCATCCTTTGTTATGCTTTGCCAAGACTAAGACATCCCCAATTTCCTCCTAAAAAGGTTTAAACGCAGTTCGAAAGTTACCAAATAGAATAAGAAACAATATTTGAAGCTACTTTGATTTACATCAAATTTCAACTCTTCCAAATTCATCCTTATAAGCACAAGTAGTTCTAGAAATCAAGTGAAATTTCACAAAAGAGAATAAGTTCCTAGGACATCATGAGAATAATAGTATAACATGATACAGCTTCAAAACCACCATATTGAGTTGACTAAGTTGACTTCGTGGTTAGATTGACCCCTTTAGGTTATTAGACCTACTTTGATGTACGGGGCCGAGTGTTGGCCAGTCACGAACTCACACATTCAGAAAATGAAAGTAGCGGAAATGAGGATGCTTAGATGTGTGGGCGTACTAGGATAGATAAGATTAGGAATGAAGATATACAGGACAAGGTGGGAATAGCCTCCGTGGTAGACAAAATGAGGGAAGCAAGGTTGAGATGGTTCGGGCATAAAAACAGAAGGAACGCAGATGCCCTAGGGAGAAAGTGCAAGATGCTGGCATTGATAGGTCTGAGGAGAGGTAGAGGTAGACCAAAGACCAATTGAGGAGAGGTGATTAGACAAGACATGACACATCTTCAACTCACCGAAAACATGACCCTAGATAGAAAAGTATGGAGGTCAAGGATTAAGATAGAAGGTTAGTAGGTAGTCGAGCAATTTTCTATGGGAGAGCATGGTTTCTAGTTTAGAGCACCTTATATGCCCCCTCTTCACTTTATCAATATTATTGTTATTATTCCATTATTTTCTTATCCCTCAAAATTATTATTACTGTTGTTTCTTTTACTTTTGTTATCTTTTCTATTTTGCTGTCAATACTTTTTTCTTCAATATTTTTATCTTAGCTTTTTTTACTATTGTATTTTTCAAGCCTATTTTGAAAATATTTTTCTTGAGCCAAGGGTCTATCGGAATAAAATTCTATTGACACCATACCTCTTTATCCAACTCACAAATTTTCAAGAAGTCAAACTCAGTCATTCAAAATCTGAACTCTGATGTGATGCTTTCTCAGTCAAACTAAAATTCAAAGGGTGCATTGGTTATGAAAAAGCCTTTAAACGTAGAACCTTTCCTTACTCTTACACGCAAGACACAGAATATAGATTTATATTAGATAAAGTACAGATATAGGTTGCTTTTTACAGTTTGTAAGATTACTCAAAATTCCAGTAATCAAATGCATGCTTGAATAACCACTGACATTCACATTTATTTACAAGCTGAATTTGAGCTCAAAGTCAAACTAAAAATTGGTCCTAATTGACTACTCAAGCTCAGAAAGTTCAAGTAAATATTGATTATATTGCATTTCCTACTTTCATATCAGCAATTTTTAACCAGGTCATTGCCTGAAAAGAATCTGAATAAACAAATAGTATCATAGACCACAAGGACATTAATGAGAGTAACATATCCAGGATATCTCAGATCTCTAGCATAACTAGAATAAAGATTTTTTATGAATAGTTCAACTTTTAAGAAAGCATCATCCACGAATCCACTTAGTTTTAAGAAGTACCTTATTATCTCGAGCTCCATGTGGACTGCTGGCGATTTTAGGCCTGAATGCATGTGGATTACGCTCTAAAGTAGCTTCAACTGCTTCACGTCTAGCAGGCTCATTTTCGACATTATTATGACAATTGTTACAATTGCACCCATCACAGTATATGCCAGATGCAAAGCATTCACAATACCTGATCCAAAAATAGAAAGAATAAAGAAAAGTCGCATTGCATAAGAACTAAAGCAGTGACTCTAATAGTGTAGTAATGCATAAAAGCGAAATAAATCTTACACATAACAGAGAATGGAATTGTATAAACATATTAACTGCATCCCTAACTGTGAGAGGGAAAAAAAAGGGATTAACTTAAACCATCCGAAATACACCAATGTCCCACAAACTGACCTTTTCCATGGGTTGGTTTTCAACCCTAGAAAACCAATGTGGTGGTTTATTTTGATTTTTATACATAAAAAGCTGCAAAAACTCAAATAAAACCTCCATTTTCAGAATGTAGACTTTATACATGTATTGCATGGCCACATTGAAACAAATAGCCCATTTCTTTCATGGCTAGAACCTAATGGCCAAAAGGTTCACTTTTGCAAATGGTGAATTTCCTAAGAACAGTGTGGTTTTATATGTGGGCTATAGCTGGTAATTTCTGTATGTATTCGTGTTATGTATAAACCACAAACTTCCATGTATAGCACAAAACATAAACCCTAAATCCCAAATTTATCAAATGTAAAGTATATATTCCTAAAGTTTGAGCTCCTAATGTAACGTCATATAACCAAAAACACCAGACTTTCTAACGTATAGTTTAACCATAAACACCTAAACTATAATCTATACTGAATCTGCCCAAATCGACAACCAACCAACCACAAGCTAACTAAACTAAATTGATTGGATATTTTGGAAAAACCAGTGCAAAATATGATTAGGTTATGGTTTTAGTTCAAAACCACCCCAACCCGCCTATGTACATCCATGTACACATCTAGTCATCATTGATTGGAAATCGTATGCAGCAGAGAACTTTTCCTAAAATTTTACCACTATGTGCATGTGCTCACAAGATTAATGCAAAGACAGTCAGTACTATGACACAAAGAGAAATAATTCACATATGCTCCTGCGAGTGAAACTTTGCGCACTTGAACAGATTAAGAAAAAAGGCCCTGAAAAAAGCATTGAATCGAGCTTGTGCCCGAGGTAAATTTAAGTGATGGACTAGGCTTTAATCTCATTATTATCCTTCCTTTTACAAAATTACCAATAAGCCCTAGGATAAAATTATTAGCTCCTTTAGAACAGGGATTAAAGTATTAAACATATCGAAGGTGCCAAAAGGAGTAAAATATCCTTACAATATCTGGTCATTTCACATCTTTATTTTCCATTTTCTTAATCCTTCCTGTTGAGAATTGTTTAGTAGATAATATTTGTTTGGACCAATGAATCTGTTAATTTTTTATGACACATCTATGCTTGATTACCTAATGTATATCCCTTCCAACAAATATTTTGCCATCAAGAAGGGAAAAAACAGAAATTTTAGAGCTAATCAGTGCCGAAAGGACAATAGAAGAAAAGTCATTTCAGAGCTTATCAGTGCTGCCTTCATCTGTTTGCCATCCGTTACTATATTTTAGTTGTTTTTGAGATTTTCCACAAATCTGTATGAGACGGAGGTAGTACTTACAACTTTAGACATCGAGAGTGTTTGCAGTTACACTGCTTCTGCTTTTTAGGAGTACCATCTTTTACCTCACTAACACTTTGCCTTGGCCGTGCTCTTGGAGAATCTGGTTTCCTGGAAACAGTGAGTATTAGCATCATATAGATCATATTAAGTCTAAGCTAACATAAAAATGCTCCCTCTCACAGCTTCTTAAATCAAAATCCCAAAAACTTGTGTAGAGCCTACAAACAAACCCTAGACGGATGATAATCAACAGTTAGAAATGTGAAGCCAAAACCAAGAGCTAGAG
>MU710121.1:74862-86029 GCA_026770625.1 Nicotiana glauca | reverse complement strand
AACACAATTAATAAAAAATATAATAAATTAAGTGAAATGGTAAAAGACAAGCCATAAGCAATAAAATACAAGAATTGTCATGAATTAGTTTAAGCCGAACATTAGTCAATAAAAGCGACCGTGCTAGAATCACGGGACTCGAGGGGTGCCTTACACCTTCCTCTCGGTCAACAGAATTCCTTACCCAGTCATCTGTTTTCGCAGACCATAAATAAGAGTCAAACCTTCCTTTTGAAAGGGGATTCAAATAAAAGGTGACTTGGAACACCAAAACTCAATTCCAAGTGGCGACTCTAAATAATAAATAATCCGTTTTCGAAATGTCACTTCAATTGGAAAAACTCTTCTAACTCAACCTCATAATAGGATTGGTTGGAGAAAAAAAAGAGGTGTGACACCTGCATCAATACACAACCAATCCCGACTCTCGAAGCATCACAATAGACAGTGTAAGAACCTGAAGCTGATGGCAAAACTAATACTGAAGCTATGGTTTAAGCTGTCTTGAGCTTCTGGAAGCTCTCCTCGCACTCGTCCGACCATACAAATGGAGCAACCTTCTATGTCAACTTGGTCAAGGGCGAAGCAATAGATGAAAAACCCTGGACGAACCGACAATAATAACCCGCCAAACCGAGGAAACTACGAATCTCTGTGGCTTAGGACGGTCTAGGCCAACTCTGAACCGTCTCTATCTTCTTTGGATCAACCTGAATACCATCGCTGGACACCACGTGCCCCAGGAAAGCCACAAAACCAAGCTAAAACTCACACTTGGAGAACTTTGCATAAAGCTTCTCCTCCCTCAATCTCTGTAATACCACTCGCAAATGCTGTGCGTGCTCCTCCTGGCTACGCGAGTACACCAGGATATCATCAATAAAAACAATAACAAATGAATCCAGATAAGGCCGAAATACACTGTTCATCAAATGCATGAACGCTGCTGGGGCATTAGTCAGCACAAAGGACATAACAAGAAACACATAGTGCCCATATCTAGTCCTGAAAGCAGTCTTCATAATATCTGAATCCCTGATCTTCAACTGGTGATAGCCTGAATGGAGATCAATCTTGGAGAATACCCTTGCCCCTGAAGCTGGTCAAATAAATCATCAATACGAGGCAAGGGGTACTTGTTCTTCACTGTTACTTTGTTCAATTGCCTGTAGTTAATGCACATTCTCATTGTGCCATCTTTCTTTTTCACAAATAGAACTGGTGCACCCCACGGTGACACACTAGGCCGAATGAAACCCTTTTCTAGGAGTTCCTGAAGCTGATCCTTTAATTCTTTCAACTCCGCTGGTGCCATGCGATACAGAGGAATGGAAATAGGTTGAGTGCCCAACACCGTGTCAATACCAAAATCAATATCCCTATCCGGTGGCATGCCCGGTAGGTCTGCGGGAAATATATCGGGGAAATCCCTCACAATGGGAACAGAATCAAGGCTAGGAGTCTCAGCTCCAACATCTCTCACAAATGCCAAATATTAAAGGAAACCCTTCCCAACCATACGCTGGGCCTTCAAGAAAGAAATAACTCGACTAGGAACATAGTCAGTCACACCTCGCCACTCGATCCTCGGAATACCCGGTATAGCCAAAGTGACTGTCTTAGCATGACAGTCTAGAATAGCATGACACGGAGATAACCAGTCCATGCCCAGAATAACATCAAAGTCTACCATGCGTAATAGCAATAAATCAACTCGGGTCTCCAGACCCCCAATAGTCACAAGACAAGACCGATGCACATGGTCTACAATAATAGTATCGCCCATCGGGGTAGATACGTGCACAGGTAAAGCAAGACACCCTCGGGTCGTACCCAAATGATGAGCAAAATATGAGGACACATAAGAATAGGTAGAACCGGGATCAAATAAGATAGAGGCATCCCTGTGGTAGACTGAGATAATACCTGTGATAATAGCATCCGATACAATGACATCTGTCCTGCCTGGAATAGCATAAAATCGAGCCTGACCACCGCCTGATCGGCCTCCACCTCTGGGGCGGCCCCTGGCTGCCTGGCCTCCACCCCTATCTGACTGGGCAGGAGCTGAAGAAGCTGGAGTAGAAGATGAGGGCTGATCCCTCTGCTGAAACTGACCATCACGACGTCGAGGACACTGCCTCTTCATATGACCAAACTCACCACACTCGTAGCAACTACCAGGTGCTGGAGAAGGGGACTGAAGGGAACCCCTCACACCAGAATGACCAGCCGATGCACTCGGCGCAGAAGAACCCTGAGCTGAAGGGGCATAAGATGAGATCTGAGCTGGGAGGGAACTAAGTGAGGGCTGCCCCTGCTGGAACCCCTGATGACCGCGGCCTGGAGATGCCCCACTATACTCTAGACGGGCCGACTGAGGAGGCCTGAAGGAATGACCTCTACCACACTGGAACTGGCCCCTAGACGGAGCACTACTGAAACTACCTGAACCTCGAGGCCTTTTGGCCTCCCTCTCCTCACGCTCCCTACGGAGAACAGTCTCAATATCACGAGCAATGTCAACTACCTCCTCGAAAGAGGCACCCAATGCTCTCTCTCTAGTCATCAAAATACGGAGTGAATAGTTGAGTCCATCCACGAACCTCCTAATCCTCTCTCGATCCGTCGGGATCATCCAAGTAGCATGACGGGCCAACTAAGAAAATCTCATCTTGTACCGGGTTACAGATATGCCCCCTGGGTCAACCACTCAAATTGTCAATGCATCTCCTCTCTGCGGGACTGCGGTACATACTTCTCCAAGAAAAGAGTGGAGAACTGCTGCCATGTAAGGGGCGCTGAACCAACAGGCCTACGCCTCTCAAAATCCTCCCACCAGGTAAATACAGCCCCTGAGAACTGGAAGGCAGTAAAAGGCACACCACTCGACTCCAAAATCCCTACGGTGCGAAGCATACGCTAACACTTGTCAAGAAAACCCTGGGCATCCTCGCCCTCAGCACCACTAAATGTCGGAGGCTGGAGCCTACTGAATATCTCGAGACGACGCTGCTCATCATCGGGCATAGATGAAACCACATAGCCCTGAACTGGTACAACCGGCTGAGCTGGAGCTGCTCCCGATGTTTGTAATGCTTGCACAACCTGCTCAGGTATACGAGCAGCGGGGGTTAGATTACCTCCTTCGGCCTGCGAAGTAGCTGCTGTAGTAGTGGCTGAAACTGCCTGAGCCAGGCCAATGCAAACTGATAATATTTGAGCCAAGGCTTCTTGGAGACCCAGAATCACAATGGGCACTGCCGGTGCCTAAACAGGTGCTGCTGGAGGATCCACAGCTGGAGTCTGGTCCTGAGCTAGGGCAACTGGTGGATCAACAGGTGCTGCCCTCGCTGTTCTACCTTGACCACGACCGGACCTCTAGTGGCCTCAGTAGGTGGTACTGGTGGTCGTCCGCCACGTCCGGTAGCGCGAGTCCTTACTATCTGCGAGAGAATATAATACAAAAGTTTAGTTCTCGGATCAACAAAGTCGCACGACAAGAATTTCAAGAATATGAAGTTTTTCCTAAAGGTTCTGCAGCCTCTCGAGGATAAATATAGACGTCTCCATACCAATCCGCGAGACTCTACTAAACCGGCTCATGATTCGCGAGACCAAGTAACCTAGGCTCTGATACCAACTTATCACGACCCCAACCCTGGACATGATGGCGCCCAACACATTGCCAGGCAAGCCCAACCTTTCAACAACATTTCCCAACTCGAACAAATCATAGATGCAAAGCACAGGGAATAATTACTAAGCCACTTTATCAAAAGTCTAGAAATAACGATGGAATATACGAAAGTTTAACAAAATACTGCAACATAGCCCTAAATAGGATCCGGTGTCACGAATATGAGCCTCTAATACAGAATGTCAACCTACTACAAGTTTGTCTAAGAAATGCGGAATAAAAGATAGGGATAGAAGGGAGAGATCAAGGCTGCGAACGCCATGCAGCTACCTCGATACTCCCGGATGCTGCTGCGCTGCTAAACAAATCCTCACTCAGCCTGTGGGGTATCTGAATCTGCACGCAAGATGCAAGGAGTAATGTGAGTACTCCGATCCAGTGAGTAATAAACATAAATAAAGGCTGAGAGTAAGAAATCATGAAATAACACAAAGTAAACTATAACTGGCAGTCCAAAACATTTAATAGTAAAGCAACAAGCCGATGAAATCCGAGTACAAATACTAAAGCAGGCATAATAGATAAAGGAACAAATGCATGAATGCAATGCATATGATGGTACACTCTGGTACCCACTGTGGCGTGAAGCCAGAGCCATCCATATATTTATCGACGACGGTGTTCACTGGGGGTGTGTACAGACTCCGGAGGGGCTCCTACAACCCAAGCGCAATATCAAGCCATCTCGTGGCATAAACCAGGCCCTCGGCCTCAATATCAATATAATCAACTAGGATCTCGGCCTCAATATCAATATAATACTGCTGCGGAACGCAGCCCGATCCGTGCTCAGTCCAGAAATCATCATGAACCCCTCGGGCATTTGTAAATCAGTAGTGCACAACCCGAAATATCATTTAGAAATATAATTTAAGTTTTCAAATCTTAGAAAGAGGGCTGAGTTTGGAAAACAGTTCTTAAAACCTTGGACTGAGATCAAATAATATGCAAAATATTCGAAAACAGTGATATCAATCCCTGAAGGATTCAAATAATTGGCACGAAGCCCAAATATAACAATTAAATCCAAGTAAAGATGATTCTCAATTAGATTCTAGTCAAAACACAATAAAAACATCTCTTGGGACGGACCAAGTCACAATCCCCAATAATAAACGACCCCGCACTCATCACAGAGCACGTGTATCACCTCAATATAGCGTTACGACGTGAAATTCTGGGGTTTCAAACCCTCAGGACATCATTTACATCTATTACTCACCTCAAGCCTGCCAAAACTCTAGCTCGCTATGCCTTTTCCTCTCGAATCGACCTCCTCGTGTGTCGAATCTGATCAAAACCACAAGGAATACGTTACAATAGGCTAAGGGAACATAATCCAATCGAAAAGACTCGAAGAATATCGAAAATCACGAAATTGACAAAACCCGAGCCCCGGGCCCACTTCTCAAAAAATCAGATAATTCACATCACCAGATTTCTTATCTCGCCACGAGTCTATACATATCAAATTTACCAAAATCCGAGCTCGAATGCTCCCTCAAACTCCAAATTTCCATTCAAAAAGTCCAAGTTCTTCCATTTTTAATCAAATTTCCATGAATTTAAGTGTTGATTCTTCAATAAAATGATGATTCTAGGTCACGAGACTCACCTCCAATCAATTCCCGTCGAAACCCTCTTTAATCCTCGTCAAAAAGCTCCCAAGGTTGTCCAACAATGGTGAAAATAAGACCTAGATCACAGAGGAATTAATATAAATCTGCCCAGCTCTTTTCGCTTTTGGGGTCCCTTTATCGCTTATGTGGAATCGCTTCCACGACTTTTTCTTCCGCTTCTGCGGAAATTTCAAATAAGCCCACGACCGCTTCTGCGGTCCACAAGTCGCTTCTGTGACTCCGCTCCTGCTGATTTTCCTCCACTTCTGGGGAAATACCAAACTCGAGCCCAACCACTTCTGCGGTTACACAATCGCATAAGCGATACCGCTTCTGCGGAACCAGTGCCCAGGCCTCCTCACCGCTTCTGCGGTTGATCCTTCGCACAAGCGTGTCCGCTTCTGCGGTCCAAGATTCGCAGAAGCGAAAATACCAGTTGCAGCAGGCTCAGCAACATGAAAAATTCCAAAACTCTCCGTTTAACCATCCGAACTAACCCCGAGGCCCCCGGGACCTCAACCAAAAACACCAACACATTTTAAAACATCATTCAAACTTGTTCCAATCATCAAAACACATCAAACAATGCTAAAACCATCAAATCACATCGGACTCAAGCCTAAGTTCTTCAAAAACTTCCGAAATACGCATTTGATCAAAAACCCGACCAAAACACCTCCGAATGACTTGAGATTTTTCACACACACCCAAAATCACCTAACGAAGCTACAGCAACTCTCGGAATTCCATTCCGACCCTCGGATCAAAATCTCACCTATCAACCGGAATTCGCCAAAATACTAACTTCGCCAATTCAAGCCTAATTCTACACCGGATCTCCAAAATCACTTCCGATCACACTCCTAAGTCACAAATCATCCCCCAAAGCTAACCGAATCACCAGAAATCACATCCGAGCCTTCTAACTCATAGGTCAATGTCCGGTTGACTTTTCCCAAAACAAACCTTCCTTAAAGAGACTAAGTGTCTCATTTCTTGCCAAAACCAACCCAATTCAACTCTAACACACCAAACGCCGATAATGAAACATGAAGAAGCCTAAAATGGGGAAAATAGGTTGGTAACACATGAGCCGACGGGTTGGGTCGTCACACCTTTTTAAATAATTCTCCTAACTCATCACACCAAGAATATTTAAAATAGACTGAGTACAAAAGCTTAACATCTTCACCTCAAGATTCAATAGTCACTCAATTACTCTAATATAGAGGTCAATGATATTACCTTTTTATCTTGAATCACGTGCCCTCACACAACAAAAGAGATTAGTTCCACGCATAATAAATTTTGAGACCGTAGGAACTCAAGATATGAAGAATTCACTCGCTCTCAGAAAAGACATTTATGTGCCACAAAAGATACACCATAGGCTTGCCCATAGTGTACCACTCTACTAATCGAGCTTATTCAGTCTAGGATGAAGTAGGACTTTATTTGGTTGTAATGTACGGTATGGGACGGGTATGATATATTTAGATATAAGAGTTACTACACCTTCCTAAGCACTTTAATACACATGCTTTAACATTCAAGCCCATACTTATGTCAAACCATAACTACACCTTCACATCATTATATATTAACTCCATACTTCTTTAAGCACAATTACATCAAGAGTCACCACTTAGCAAAGAATTTTTTTTCATAACAGTACAACTATTTTTTTTTTCGAATTCAAGTGGCTCTTATTTTATTTTTTTGTCAACATAGTGCACCTTTCTCATTATTTTATTAGCTCCACTCAAAAGTTAAACCAACCACCCCACACTTTAACTATTATAAAGTTCAAAGGTCATTACAATTCAAGTACTCATGAGAGGTAAAAAGGTTCAAATAGGTGATTAATTCAAACAAAGGGGTAAGACTTGTAATGTGGTTGCCAAAGAAACAGGATTGCAGGCTCAAAGGGGTTAGCTACAATACATAACAATTAGGCGGGTAAATATATATGGCTCAACAAAGAAATGCCTATATAACTTCCAAGACTGAACATAACTACTATTTCGCTTTGCAAACACACCGGGCAAGTTCTAGGCATCAAATGCAATGCACAGAATAACACCCAAACCTCACACACACATATGGCACATAACTCACTTAGGACTGGACTCATCAAGACACTCTAGTCAAAGCAGTTAAGCAAAGTTAAGATCATACAATTTAAGGTACTTATACAAGAGTCAAAAATTGAGCCTAAGCATCACAACCAGAGTACTAACTATTCTCAAGGCATAACAAAGTTAAGAGATATCACTGCAATTCAATTCATCTCACACTAGCTCCTACTCCTAAAAAAATAAAACTAACTACACCCGGTTCAAACAAAATCCTTGGAAAAGAACCGCGACACAAAAAAAACATCAAGGGAGAATTACTATACTAACTACAAAGATTTTTTTTTAAAAACGTAAATCCCTCAAGAAGGTGTCAAACATATCCATCCCCGGGAACAGTCCAATTTTTTGTTCTTTATTTTTTTTTAAAAAAAACAAAAGCATTATTTAATTAAACTAACACAACTAAAATAGCAAAGAAAGTCACCCAGACAATCTCCTCACCCCACAATTAAAATTGTGCATTGTCCCCAATGCACACATTAACTAATAAGAGGGTAAACAAATTCCCTGGTAGGCCAAAAGCTGAAGCACTAGCTCATGGGGTACTCAAACTTCTCCCAGGCTTGCTCCTTCATGCGGGTACCTCACACTTAGTTCCAACCATCTGGTTTGCTGTTGCATCCTTCCAATAGCTTTGCTTTTCATGCTCCTAGAAAATCAAAAATCGACACTACAAAAATACTACAATTAAAAAAATAATAAAAAACTAAAAGTAAAGAAAGCAGTAAAGCTGGGTTGCCTCCCAACAAGCGCTTGATTTAATGTCACGGCACGACGCGAATCACTTTCTGCCTCCACTTTGAGTATATGAATTGGACCCAAGTTTTGATTCTGCTCTATGATCATGCTCCTGGGATGGAGGAACAAATCTGACTAGCACAATAAAATAATATAGTATTTTTGTACTTCTTGGCCTTTAGATGAGGTGTATAATCCCGACTTTCTAGCAAGAAGAATTCCAGAACATAAGCACCTTGTTTCTCATCCCTTGAGATGACTCTATTTCTATATCATCATCCAAAAATAATATGGAAAAATACTTGGAGTGTGGACCAATGCACTCTACTACATAAATACCGGATTGTCAACATCCTCAGTATCAATGACACTAGAGTCAACTAATTATGTATGCTCAATATCCTTGGTTGACTCTAGTATCTCTTCTACGATATCGACATCCTCAAAATCTAGTTTGATTGGTTGTTGGTGTTCTACTCTGGCCTTCTCCTCTAGCTCCTCCCCATATTTTTTTAAATCCTCTAGTATAATGGCAATTTCTGCAGCCAATTCATGCTCATATTAGCTACTATCCGCAATGTCAACTTGTTGCGCTTTACATGGTTCAATTAATTTATTCGCTTGAGCTTCCAAGTTATAAATAATTGCCTCTTGCCTTTTTATCTGCCATGGTTTCTCATCATATTATTCCATATGGAACTTTAACATATCCTCGATCGTTTTCAGGCCATCATCCATGGATTCTTTGTTCCTATTAAATTCAAGAAAAAGAAGAACCATCTAAGTAAGGGGTTGGTTGTGACGACCCGGCCTGTCGTCACGTGATTTACCGCTCTGTTTTCCCCGTTTTATGCTTCTATATGTTTCATTATATGTGGTTGGTGAATTTGAAGTAATTCGGATAGAGTTCAGTTAGAAATGAGACAATTAGTCTCTTTAAAAGAAAGTTAGTTCGGAAAAGTCAATCGAATGTTGACTTATGAGTTAGAGGGCTCGAAATGGATTTCCGATGATTCGACTAGTTTCGGGTGATGATTTGTGACTTAGGAGAGAAATCAGAATTGAATTTGGAGGTCCAGTGTAGAATTAGGCTTGAATTGGCTAAGTTTGAATTTCGGCGAATTCCGGTTGATAGGTGAGATTTTGATCCGAGGGTCGGAATGGAATTTTGAGAGTTGCAGTAGCTCCGTTAGGTGATTTTGGATATGCTTGCAAAGTTTCAGGCCTTTCGGAGCTGTTTAGGTCGGGTTTTTAATCAAATGCAAGTTTCGGAAGTTTTAGTTTAACTTAGGCTTGAATCCGTGGTAAGTTGATGATTCTTGTGTTGTTGGATGTGTTTTTATGACTCGAGCAAGTTTGAATGAGGTATTAGAACATATATGTGCTTTTGGTTGAGGTCCCGAGGGCCTCGGGGTGGTTTCAGATGGCTAATGGGGAGTTCGGATGTTGGTTTTTGCTGCAGAAGTGTAGCAGCTGTTGCAGGCTATGTTTGGCCTTCGTGTTTGCAGGGATGCCTCGCATTTGCATAGGCCTGGGGTCCAGTGGCCTTTGCGTTCGCGTAGGGGTCGTTTGGGAAGGAGCTGGCCTGGTGCTTCGCGATCGCGTGAAGGGGCCACGTTCGCGTAGGAGGAGGAGCTGAAACCTTTGCGTTCGCGTGAAGGCAACGCGTTTGCGAAGGGTATCTTGGCAGCTGGATAATTTTTTTTGCCATTGCGAATGCGGAAGGGCCTCGCGTTCGCAAAGAAAGAAATTCGCCTGGGCAGAAGTGTTTTTATATGTTATTTCATCCGAGACCCATATCACTTTTCCACCATTTTTACTCCGCCAAGAGAGCTTTTGACCGATTTGAAGAAGGTTTTCGACGGGAATTGATTGGACGTAAGTCTCTTAACTTAGAAACATCATTTTATTGAAGAATCAACACTCAAATTCATGAAAGTGGATTGAAATTGTGAAGAACTAGGGCTTTGAAAACGAATTTTTGGGATTTGAAAGGCCATTCGAGTTCCGATTTTGGTAAACTTTATATGTACAGACTCACGGCGAGACGAGGAATCTGTTGATGTGACTTTTGTAATTTTTTCGAGAAGTGGGTCCGGGGCTCGGGTTTTGCCAACTTCATGATTTTTAGCTTTTTTCGAGTAATTTCGTTTGGGTTATGTTTCTTTAGCATATTGTAACGTATTCGTTGTGGTTTTGAATAGATTCAACATGCGAGGAGGTCGATTCAAGAGGAAAGGGCATTGCAGACTAGTCTACGGCTGGCTTGAGGTGAGTAATAGATGTAGATGATGACCTGAGGGTTTGAAACCCTGGTATCTCACATTGTGATGCTGTATTGAGGTGAGACACGTACTCTACTGTGAGTGCGGGGTCATTTGTGGACGGGATTATGGCTTAGTCCGTACGAGAAATGTCTATAAGGTGTTATATGCCTAGAAATTGACTAGTAAACATCCTACTTGGATTGTTATGAGCATATTTGGGCTGCGAGCCAACTATTTGGATCCGTTAGGGATTGTTATCACTGCTTCCATGATATTGAGCATGTTCCCATGATATCAGTCTTGAGTTAAATATTGTCTAAAAATGAGTAGAAATCTTCTTAGGCTTTAATCACTTAAACTATAATACCTGTTAAATGGAATCAAAAATGGTAATTGGGTGTGCCTGTGTGGCTTGCTTGCATATATATATTTGGACTGATTGTGGACCGGGTTGCACGCCACAGCGAATGCTACTATGTCATTACGCTTGGGCTGTAGGAGCCCCTCCGGAGTCTGAACCCCCACAGTGAGCGTGGGTACCCAATGGATCGGGCTGTACGCCGCAGCGGTCATGTGCATTGCATTGCATTGCATTCATGCATTGATATCTATTTGTTTATCTATTGTTTGTTATTGTTGTTTCATTGTTTAATGTGCTAAGTGGTTAGTTTCAGCTTTGCATTGTGGTATTTCGGGATTTCTTAC
>MU710121.1:27182-61324 GCA_026770625.1 Nicotiana glauca | reverse complement strand
TATATATATATATATATATATATATATATATATATATATATATATTTTGAATATTGTTACTCAGTTGTTAGAGGCTCTAGACTCGTGACCCCAGATCTTTTGGGAGTGTTTTTATCAGACTTCGTATTTCTCCGTATTATTTTTCTATAAATATTGGATTATTATTTTAAAACTATTACATTCTCCTTAAATTGTCGGTTTTGAGATTTATTGTTAAATTGAGAGCGACTGTTGGTCAGGCTTGCCTAGCTTTAGAGTTGGGCGCCATCACGACCGGGTTTGGGTCGTGACATTGGTGGAAGATAAGAAATATAAGCACAACTATGAAAGTGACCATCTTGACCACCACACATATCACATATATTCCACACATAAGATTGAGTTAGTGCAAAAAACTCGCTCTCGGGAATATTTTGATAATTTTTCCCTGGTTGGTTTCCTCCACAATATGCATAAGGGGGATCAAAAATAGAATTAACAACATCAAAACACTCATAATTTAAAGATGCCATGTCTCTCAGATAAAAAATAATATTAAAAAAATAATCAAATACAAGAAAACAAAAATAAAAGTTCAAACTTGCAACCTAGAAATATGTAGACCTACAGCTACATCATTAGTTCTACGGCAACGACACCAAAATTTGATCACGCCCAACTATGCCTCATAAAAAGGATTAAGCGATCGTTACAAATATAATCCAATTTATAAGTCCGGAGTCGAATCCCACAGAGAACTAAGGTTTAGCTACAACTGTTCATTATCACCAAGAAGACAAGCTTGAGCAATTCCTAACTTATAGATATTAAGTTTCTTGTGTTTAACTAATTAACTAACAAATTAAAATAGTAAATTAATAACTAAAGATACTAAGGATTAGAGACAAGATTAAGGAGGTTTAGAGTTATAATTTCCCCTATTATTGGAATCTTTTCTGCTACGTTTTATATAAATTTGCCTAAGTCTTCTCTACCAATCATGAGTACTCAGACTGTCGTAACTCTCTCCCGAATAATTACCATAATTTACTAGAAATATTTTCCTGAATTACGCTAGCTGGAATTAAGTACGGCTCACTCGGATCGCACCCAAGGTTTCATTATCCCTAATCCCACCTTTAAACCCTCCGTATTGATCTCTCATATACGTTAGTAGTGATGTTGTTCAACAACTACCTAAATATGCACTCTCTCCCAAGTAATACACACTAAATAGGTATAGTCGATTGAAAGATCTTCAACCAACTACAATATAAACGTAGTTGAACAATTAGAAAAAAAGCTACAACAAATCTATAGTAACGTAACATGAAAATCATCCTCAAATAGATTCCATCAAAACCCTAGATAACAAATTAGCTATTCATAATAGTATGTACAACTACAATACTAGAATTCATAACCAATAATGAAAATAGGAAGAAGGAAGTGAAAAACTCGTAGAAGAATTCTTCGCCTTGCTCCTAGTGTGTTCTTGCCTCCTTAGGTCGAATCCCCAGTCTCATCAGCCTCGTTAGGTCTAAATTATGTCAGAAGTCCTCAAAATACTGTTTTCTCATATATATATACCAAGCAGGGTCGGGCCTATACAATTATACCTTATCCTACAAGAAAAAGGATACTTTTTACAGACAGACGTGCGCGGTCGCGATCAACCACGGATTGATCGCGCACATTGACCAGTTTTGCCTGACATCCGCGGCCAGTGTGCGGCCGCGCACTTGTCGCTCATTTTTCACCCTGTTCTATTTGGAATTTGGAAAAACGTAAAACATGAAAGTTGTAGCCCTTTGATATCTTTCCAACCATTTATTGTGGAGCCTAAATGGGGTTCTGAGCAATATGTTATGTACATTTTACTAGACAGTGCACAATATGCCTACTAAATTCTTCGTTCGTTCTTAACTATCATCCGTTGATCCCCGAACACGATTCTGGCTTAATTCCTTGGGCTTTTACTCAGGCTTCAAATCTTCAAATCACTTGAATTCATTCCATAACATCTACATAGCTCGTAATCACTTCTACAAGGCATAAAATACACCATTAATGCAGAACACTAGCGATTAAAGCTCAAACTCAGTTAAAATACAGTAAATTGGAATGTAATAATCGACTAAAATACGTAATTATAACCTATCATCAAGACCACATTTGGGTATTAAAAGTAACATGTTAGAGATTGGTAAGGTAATTGAACAAGTACATATATCAGAGAAGTTAACCACCAAAGGCGCCCAAGGATGTGAAAATCTGGGTTATCAAGTATGCCTAACTTGACTCATAGAGAGTACTTTTGAGATTTTTACATTATTATTGGTTCAAAGATAAACTTTCCTAGACTCAATTTGCTAGCATTAAGACAACTATTTGGTATATATATATATATGTATGTATTTGCATGTTCTTAAGTGGTATAACAAGCATTTGATTCATGTTGCATATGTAATTTATCAGCAAAATATCCCATTTATTTTTATACTAACCCTGAAAATTTACGAACCTGTTAGCTTTGGTTCCTTGTTTCTTCTTACCCTATGGATAATATTTAGTCACAGATTTAAAACTTTGAAAAAAGTAATTTGTTTCTTCAAAGTTTATGTACAAAACATATATTAAATACTTCTGTTGGAACTTTAAAATAATTTTTATTAAAATTTTAGAAGATTTATTGTACTATATGTTTGTATATTTTACATTAGTCTTTTGAGACTATCATACATGTATATCATCATACATATACGCATCCAAGCAACTCTAACTAAATTGCTCACTTTGTTTGTATTGATATTTTTGCCGCAAATTAGTTTAAAGACATTATTTCATGTTATCATACATGTGATTATACTCATGTTAGAGATAAAGTTGTTTCATCTTCTCAGAGTTGTGGAGGCTCTCGCGAAAGTCAAGCTTAATTTTTTCAAGTTATTTTCTCAAAGAAGTATAAATGTCATATAATGCTTGAGACAAAGATTTGAGCAATGTAGTCAAATCTTGGCTTCTACTTATGCATGTACATTGCTCCTTCCTCGTCAGCATTTGTTTCTGCTCCTCCTTTGTTAATTAGAAAATAAATAATATATCGTGTTGTAATTAATACTATGTAAATTCGAAATGTAGCACATCAACGAGATATAAAGTGATAACTCATAAAAGTTAATCAAATGGAAATGGAATGAAGTTTTCACTTTTCAAACATGAAATTGAATTAGATGCATATTGTCTAGTAATATAAAGCTAAAATTTTCTCGTATTTTTGTTTTGCCCTCAAAATCGGATAACAATTGAATTTATACGCGATTTTAAGGATACGTAATATAACTTAATAAAAGTTGAGAATAGATAAATACTGAAATTAATGATAAGAAGATAAACGCAAACCACACAAATTGAATAGTCTTAGCCTTGAAGGTTGGTCACCCCCGAGTCAAGAAATGCCTCAACCAATGACATAATAGATTAACAAGATAATAAGAACTAGAAATGATCAATATATTGCTTTTTGATGCGTGTTACAACGTGTATTATAAATTATGAGACCCCCTTTATACAATAGAGGAGTCCTACTTTAAATACAATTCCACAAAAGGTAAGAAATCTCATGAGTTGCTAATTATTCGATCATTCATTGATACGTGCCGAGATTTTCATTGTGATATCCGACTGGTTACGAATATTTTGACCTTTTTTTATTTGGTCCGATAATATTTCCTTGAGCTTGGTCGGAGTCGGGTTCGGTTCCGGAGCTACGGGCTCGATGATCTTGGAGACGCATGCTCTAACACTGGACCTTGGTTCAATATAATTTGGGGTCGATCTTTATCCTATCCTGCTTCAACCACTGTCCGTCTAGCAATAGATGAGCCCGGTTTCAACCGTATACAAATAGTCCTCTTGTTAGAGAGTAAACGACGAGAAACGATATAAACCCTTGATCTTTGTCTCGATTCTTCGCGCCAGAAATGACAAAACTGACGAAACATCTCATCAGTCACGTCTTTAAAGGCATTTAATGTTCGTCAGTTGGTGGTCGACCATTACGGGTTTTGAACCGTCGTTTTTAAGCTATAAATACCCAAATTGTCATTCATTCAAACATGAATTTTAAATCTCCTCTACTCTTGTTCTTAAATTTTTTTTTTCATTCCCTAATACTCGCATCAGATTTCTTGAGGCTTTTGCAAGAACTTTCGCTTATCTTCATTCCAAAATGTTAAACATGACATTATAACTTTCTCTTCTTCATCTCTATTCAAAAGAAAAATGGCAAAAACTTCTAAGACAGTTCCGCAAAAGGAGACTGCCTTTTCATCACGACCTGCCAGTGATGGACCTGCGTGGGAACCGCACCCTGAAGAGTTTGTTCCTGGTGGTTGCTCGACCTATGCTGATTTCAAGTTCGAAAAACTTCTTCAGTACCGGGTCGACGCGAGACGATCTCCAGATATATATATATATGTTCAATCACCTATGATCTCCTCTCCAAGGTCAAAGAGGATTGCAACTGGGCTGATAAACATGTGGTGGTGCCTTCGCCCGAGGAATCAATTACTACCCACGTGGAGGGTTTTTTAAGTGTTAATACTTACCCCTTCACGGTGGGTCCCTTAGACTCGGTCATCATTGCTTTCTGAAATAGGTACGAGGTGACCCTCAGTCAAAATCATCCCTCTTTCTAGAGGATAGTGATTCTCTTCCATTTTTTTTTGTAAAAAAGATCGAGGGGTGTCCCTTCACCCTCAATCCTCTCATGCGCCTATATAGACCCCGACTCTATCGAGGAGGATTAATTAAACTTTGCCACCGGGCCATTAGGGCCCCATCCTCTAGTATAGATGAGGATCAGAACTGAGGCTGGATGGGCCGATTCATTTGAGTGAAGACCTCGGACTTAATCCCGATCGAGAACATTCCATTTCCGGAGAAATGGAACATGAAACGTAAGTATAACTTTTCCTTAAGGATTTTGTTTATTGTTTTTCCTTTTTCCTCCCTTATTATCGACTTTTGTGGTGCATCCGTTGCTAGAATGCCGAATGTGGTTCCTCGACTCAAGGAGTGGGTCGAGGACCTCGTGTCGCAGAAACCCTATTCCGAGCGTGCGTGGGGTGACCTACCGAATGGTCGGCGGGAGGCTCGTTCCTATGGTAAGTTTTCTCTATCCGATTCAATAATATTTGATTCCTTCCTCGTGTTGATGATTTCTCATTGATTCTATTTTCTTTTGTAGGTTTCCCTAAGGATGTTGCTATGAGGCCTCCATCCGGTGAAGAGTACGTGCCTCTCGAGTCACCGCTCCGAGCCAGGGTGATGAGAAAAAAAGGAAGAGGGCCTCGAGTTATCCGAACTCGAAAAAGAAAAACCAAAGGCAAGGCTGGCGCTCAAGCCCAAGGAAAGCATCGGTGCTCTACCTTTGGACCTAGTCCACCGGCTAAGGGACAAGTCCGAAGAAGAAGAAGAGAAATCCAAGTTGGTGGCGCGGGTGCAGTCAGTTGTCGTGATATGAGAGACCTCCAAACCTGCGGGGTGCTAAAACTGAATCGTCTCGACTTTGGGAGGTTGATGAGACAGCTTTAGCCAAAGCTCCCGAACCAGAAGGGGACGAGTCCACTCCGCCTCAATATGGGGAGGCTGATAAAGAGATCGTGGCCGGTTCTTCCCAGACAGCGATTATTATTTTTTGAGTCTATGATTTCCGGTTCTTCCCAGACAGCGAATAATAAACCTCTCCGGTTCGCCATTATTATTTTTTGAGTCTATGGTTTCCGACGCTCAAGCATTGAAAGAATGATCCACCGTAGAGCCACAAGGGATATACCCCTTTATCAACTTCTTTGACGGCGTAGAGTCTACTATTACGGAGGATGTCACCGGGTTGGGTGATATACCAGTGCTGAAGAAGGGTCCATCGAGTGGACCTTCCTCGAGCCCGAGATTAGTCAACCGGTTCCTAGCCCCGAGTCTGAATCATGCCCAAAAGTGGGCAAGTGAGTAATGACCCGACCGGTCATTTTAAACTCTAGCACGTCGTTCAGTGGTTTGAGTTCATGAGCAGCTTCGCATCAGGTATTATGACATTATTAGACCATTTGTAAGCATCAAAGTGGACCTCTCGTCTTTACTTCTTCGAGATTAGATGGGATACTTATTGAGTACACGTTGTTTTCGTACTCATGTTACACTTGCTGTGCATTTTTGTTGCACATGCACATGTACCCCTAGTGGCCTAATGGGCGTAGTAGCATGGATGATACAGAGACTTAGGTGAGATGCATTCCTTGAGGTGACTCGTAGCCAGCATAGTCTCTTTCAGTATATTATATTTACTTTCTATCCAAATTTGTATTCCGGACAGTTATTGTACTTTATTTGATTTCCTAGTGATTGCTCATGCATTTGTGACACCGGGTTCTAGGAAGATTATGGGATAATTTAACATTGAGTTTGTTTAAGACATCATTTCTTATTCAGTGAGATTCATTACTTATCATTTAGTGTATAAAGGAAACAATTTTCAAAAATATTAAAACAAGAAAATTTTAGTTATTTGGTGTTGGCTTGCCTGACAGTGGTGTCCGACGCAATCACTACCTTTAATGGATTTTGGGTCGTGACAACATGGTATCAGAGCACTAGGTTCCCTTAGGTCTCACGAGTCATGAGCGAGTCTATTAGACTCTTGCGGATCGGTAGAGAGATGTCTGTACTTATCTTCAAGAGGCTATAGGGCTGTTAGGAGCACTTCCCTTCTTGATTCCTCATCATGCAGTTTGATTCCTTTGAGGCTTATGCCTTCACTTCCTTTCCATTCGATCTTATGAAACGTGAAGCGCTTATTATAAATTGGAAATTGAGGAATTGTAATGGTACTACAGACGTGGTGCGAGATATTTCTCCCTGCGTGGTTGGTTGGACTATTGTTGTCACATTGCGGACGGATATTCTGTCATTTCAGCTTAGTAGCTGCACTTCTGAGAGCTTCGAGGTTATGCATAGGTTTCTAAGATGCTTATTAATTATTATCGCAGAATATTGATGAGAGGGTGGAGTGCTTGCCTATGTGTCAAGGTAGTGAATGACTTGAGAGGAGGTTTACTAAGTGTATGATTTAGAGATCGAGTATCTGATTTCTAGCGGAGGAAAGGCAATGGAACCATGAATGATCAGGCTTGGGTTGATAGAGTAACGAGACTTGGCATTTTCAAGTATGGTGGAAATTCTTTCTGCGAAGTGATGTCGTCATCCTTGATTGTATGTGTTAAGTTTGCCGGTGTTATGATCTTCTTTAATCCGCCTTTTGGGCGGGGTGTTATGAAATGATGTTAGAGAATGGCTGTCAGAGATCACGGAGTATGGTGGTTCAGGATCGAATCGGTATTTCTAAGGTTGACAGCTCGAGAAAGATGATCTTCGAAAAGGTTTAAAGTTAGTAGCGGTCTATTGGTTCAAGTGCTGCTGAGATAGATTTTGATCTAAGGCATCAGCTGAGCAGCAAAGGATGAGAAAGAACACGTGGAAAGTGTCATGCGGTGGTTAAACTTCCAGAAGGCCAGGTGTAAGAAGCGGAAGTTGAGTAGTTTCTTAAAGAAGTGAGTTTGCCTAAAGTGGGAGAGTGGCAGAGTAGCATATGGGTTCAGTGGCAGGATAACTACACACCTTGAGGAAAAGTTTAGAGTTAATCGGGAATTTTAACGGACAAAAATTGGTCCACAAGCTTAATTTGAAAAATATTAGCTATTATAAGGCGGGAGATTTGATACAACAGAAAGGAATTGATTGATATGAGGAAGGATCCAACAGGACCTTGGATTTGGAGGTATTATCGCGCTTTTAGTTAATGTCCCTAAGAAGTGAACGGACTAGTACAGTTGGTAGAGAAGTATAAGCTCAGGATTTGTTATTGAGGTCATAGTGATTGTACCCCGTGCAGCGACATTGGAAGATGTCGGCGTGTAATTTCCATAGGTGGGTTATCTCTATGAGCAGGTCAATGGTTGCGCGGTTGGCGAAGCTTCTGCGAAAGATTTCACTAGCTATTTGGTAAAGAGGTCGAACATGGTTAATGATTCAGAGTGTTCATAAAATGCTGACAGAAGGATTTCGAGGAAGTTGGCGGGTTGGTTGTGAAAGATCATGTCAATAATGAAGGAAGAATCTTGGTAGGTTCCAGAGTTGTGTAAAAGTGGTTTCAAGCTAAGCGGGGGAGTCCCACCACCTGCGATTTGGCTGCATGGTTATTTACTTGTGAGGTTCGAGTTATCGGCGTATTGGTGAGTTATTACAGCTAAGGGAAAAGAACATAAGTGGTAATTTGAGCAAAGGAATTGATAAAGGTGTGCTATAATTGGCCTTATTGACTCATGTTTAGGCTTTGGGAAGACTCAGGATTTGTGTTTCGTATGGAGGTGGGTTACAAGGAAGTAATTCAATCGAGTGCACCCTAGAGATAGGTGTTCATGTGCCAGCGGAGCCTTGGAGTTGATTATATTCGGGAGCAAGCTAGAGTGGGTGACTCTCAACATTGGTCCTAGTGAATTCAAAGGTTAAAAATGCGGTGCCTAAGGATTCAAGTCTGCAGTATGGTTAAGAATCGAGCTTTTTAATGGATTATGACAAGAGGCTCGCGATGCTCTATGATATTTTTAGCTTGTAGTGTAGCATTTCAAGGAAAGAGAGAAGATGACTTCGGATTCGTAGAGGAATTATCAGAATAGGTGCATCAGTTCAAGATGCGAATGTGCGTGCAAGGAGGGTATGGAACGGTTCATGGGCGTGGAGACAATATGGTCTCGTAGAATGGGGTCACTCCAGATGAGTGCGGATTTAGATTGGTCTAAGGCAAGTTAAGGATGAATTAGAAGAAGTTAGATTGGTTAGCCATGGTTAAATTGGCTTAATGAAGGCGGATTAGTTCCTTTAGCGAAAGTAAGTTATGCATGTGATTTAGGAGGCACGTGCAAGGTTTGACGGCAGCCGTAATTGATTCTATTTGGAAGTATTCAAGTATTATGGTCTAGTATGTGTAGGCGGATCCCGGAAGGGTTATGGTGGTTCAGACCACTACTTGAGGATTGGAATGTCCTACGGTTATGAGAAGTTACTTGCGTGTGGCTATGGTTCTCTTGGAATGAGTTAAGTAAAAAGTTTCTAGATGATGAAGTGTTTACCTTATTAGTGGTTTAGGAGTTATGATAAACTTCCGGTGCTTTCGCATATTGGCATGTTAGGTGCAGTGAGTGGTATGAAATTTGGAAATGAGGATCAAGGTTGTAGTTCAGTATTGACAAGTATGTCATGAGCAAAGATGAACAGGAAAGGGATTTGAATGTTTAAAGTAAGTTGGCATTGTCTTCAGCGTCACCTGAGATTGGCGTTTTATGAAAGAGGTGTTGTAACCTAGTTATAGGTTTTTGATTTTCTTTACAGTGTTAATGCGGTCGGTGGTATGGATGTGCAGACTGGTTATCTGGTGTGGAAGGTCGTAGGAGCGTGTCTCATGGGGAGATTGTATAAGTGTGACATGTAGTCAGTTGATTGATTGGAAATGTAAACCAAGTATGAAGATTATGGTAATATCGCTAATTTTAGAATTTATGCCTGAAGGGCACTCAGTTTATTGGGTTGTGGATTGTGGAGGTTTACTCCGGTTATGATGGTTGTACTTGTGAGTAATAGGAAAAAGAGGTATTTATGGACATTTGAAAGGTTATTTGCCTAGTACGGTGCGATCAGAATCGGCTTGGGGTTTGTGGATGGATTTAAATATGAAGGCGGGCTTTATACTAGCCGAATGTCTTTATTTTAGCATAGTGCTCCTTATGAAGGGGTATTCAGACGTTGGATGCTATTTTGTCATTGGCTATTTTCATGTAATGCTATATCGGGATGTGTGAGTTGTGAAGCGGCTTGGTAAATTTCTTATGTGTTGAGGTTTTGCATAGCGAGGGTGTTATGTGAGCAGGATGGCTCTCGTGAATCAGATTATACATCGCACCTCAGTTGTTCTTGAGTATCATAGCATACGGTAATGTCTGTCTTCCCAGGGATGTTATTATGCACTTAGCGTGCTTGTGACCGATATTCGGTATTTTGTGGTAATGAGAAATTTAGCTCGGTGTGTATCTCCTTGTGTAACTTCTATGTGTGGATCGGGTGGCACGCCGCCACGGGTATGTTTTTTGGATCGGGTTGCACTCCGTAATAGTGTGATGATGAGTACAATCCCTTATATTCTATTTTGTGTGTTTTGTTTCCCATTTTCTGAGGAAGGTTCATGACACATTTTCGGCTGTCTAATTAATTTCGTGGGTTGAGTAGTCTCTTTTAGAGTTCTATTTCCTTATGTATCACGTTCATGTATATGGCTTATCAACACATTTTGGCATCATATGAGACTTTTGGTCATGTCTTGGATGGCTTATTGCTTGAGCAACTTATATTGGGTAAGACGAGATTGTTGGATCTAGGATCAGCGCGATCTGATTATATGAAGTATATTAACAAGCAAATACCCACTACTAAAAAAACCAGGGTTTAGCGACGGACAAAATCTGTAGCTAAATAGAAAAATTCGTCGCTAATCTCATTTAGCGACGGATTATCTAAAGATTCTGTTAGCGACGAGCATTTTAGCGATAGATTAGCGACGAATTTCGTAGCTAATTCCAGTTTTTTGGTAGTGACCATTATTTGGTTCAGAATGAGGTAATGATTCTTGTCAGGAGTATAGACTTAACGGTTGGTTGACTCAGTAGTGGTTATGAATTTCTACACGTCTCTCCCATCGTGGCGGCATGGTAAGAGTTGGATTAAGACTTACAAATGGCATGAGGTGTATTGTTAGCATCAGATTCGGGGAATGTCAGTTGTTATGATTAGAGAATGTTATTGTGGTCCTGTGAATAATGTGGCGCATGGTGAGAATTCAGCAAAGGTATGCAGTCATGTTCTGGTACATCACGTAGTGATTGATATGGTGTTCATATATTGGAAGCAGGCAAGGCAGAGAATTCCGGATGTTGAAACGGGGATCTAAGGCTATTTTGCCTAAATAAAAGAGGATATATTCAAATTTGATCAAGCTAATATGTTCAACTGAGTTGTGGTAGCACGGGTAGGTGCACGAGATATTAAACAATGATTTTGGACAACTCTAGTACAGGTCTCAGCACGTTCGAGGACGAACGTATGTTTAAGTGGGAGAGAATGTAACAATCCAATCAATCATTTTGAGGTCTAGCACGTCATTTGGCGGTTTGAGGCCATAAGCAGATTCACATCAAGTATTATGACTTGTACGCATGGTCGAAATTGACTTCCGGGAAGTTCATAGTTGATTTGGAAAGAGAATTTGCATTTCAGAAGCTTTAAGTTGGAGGAATTGACAAGGATTGGATTTTTGAGTAAATGACCTCGGAATCGGGATTTGATGGATCCAATAGGTTTGTATGATGATTTTGGACTTGGGAGTATGTCCGTATCATGTTTTGGATGACTCGGGAGCGTTTCAGCGTCTATTGTGAAAGTTAGCATTTTGGAAGAATTTTATAAGTTTTGGTTGAAGTGCATTTTAGTGTTATCGTGTCCGTTTGGGATTTCGAGTCTGGGAGTAGCTCCGTATGGTGATTCTGGTATTGGAAGCGCGATCGAAAGTGGATTTGGAGGTCGTAGGTCATTTGGCGAAAGTTAGAAATTTGAAGATTTTTGAGAAGTTTGACCGGAAGTGGACTTTTTGATATCGGGCTCAGATTCCTATTCCGGAAGTTGGAGTAGGTCCGTAATGTCGAATATGACTTGTGTGCAAAATTTGAGGTCAATCGGATGTGATTTGACATGTTTCGGCATCGAATGAAGAAGTTCAAAGTTCTAAAGTTCATCAAATTTGAAATGGACTGTGATTCGTGATTTCGACGTTGTTTGATGTGATTTGAGGCCTAGAACATGTCCGCATTATATTTTGAGACTGGTTGGTATGATTGGTCCGGGTCCCTGGGGCCTCGAGTGGATTTCGGATGGCTAACGGATCAAATTTGGTATTTGAAGAAGGAATGAAACAACTTTCCTTTTAATGTAACCGCACCTGCGAGGCTTGGGCCGCAGGTGCGGAGCCTTGACCGCATCTGTGTGAGCATAGAAGCAAAAAAGAAGGCCGCAGAAGCGGAAAAGGGCGTAGGTGCGAAGGAGCATCCGCAAAAGCGGAGCGGCAGGAGGATCGCACGTGTGGAAGTCGCTGGGAAGAACACATTAAATAGGGGGGTTTGGCCATTTTTGCTCATTTTCTCCATTCTTGGACGGTTTTTAAAGCTTCTTGAGAGGGGTTTCCACCTAGCAACTTGGAGGTAAGTTAATCCCACCTATTATGAGTTAAATACATTAATTATGTATATGTTTTTACATGGAAATTAGTAGAAAATTGGAATTTTGAGGAAAACTAGAAATTCAGTATTCTTGGATTTTGACCATGATTTTGGACATGAAATGGAGAGTAAATTATATATTTGAGATCGTGAGGTTGTGGGCAAACTTTATCTTCAAAAAATTTCGGAATCCGTGCACGTGTGCCCGAGAACGATTTTGTCAACTTTAGAATCGGGGTTTGAAATTGTTATAAATTGGATTATTATGAGTAATCGAACATATATTAATGGGTTTGCATAATTATTGGCTAGTTTTGGGGCGTTATGCATTAATTTGAGTCTTCGGAAGGGCATGGAATGCCGGTTATGGAACTTCGGAGCGAGGTGAGTCTTCTTTCTAACCTTGTAAGAGGTAATTGTCCCCATAGGTGAATTAATTGGATATGTGCTTCTGTTTGTGGGGGGCTACATACGCACGAGGTGATGAGAGTCCGTACGTAGCTACTATTTTTCTTATGTTTGGATAGCCTAGGACCCAAAAGCATGCTTTACTTGAAATAATTGTAACCTTATTGATAGTTTAAATTGCTTTAATCGCATCGAAGTGGTAAATGATTTTCTAAAAGAGTTGAACTTCATTTTCTCGTCTTGTAAAAGAGAAATTGACGCCTCCTTAAATAATTGTTTCCTTGATGAAGTCTTGATTGACCGTTGAAATGTGTGTTTCTATGTGTACCTGTGTCGCATGTATGATTCGCGAGCGGGGTGATTATTTATTCATATTTGACCGCGTCGCATGTATGATTCGCGAGCGGGTTGATCGTTCATTTATATTTTACCGCATTGCATATATGATTCACGAGCGTGGTAATAGATGCATCTATGGTTTGTTCCATTCGACCCTCTGGCAGTACACAGTTTACTTTTATGTTGGATCGGGCCGTACGCCTCGGCATTTCTCATACATATATATATATACATATATATATACATATATGTGTGTGTATATATATATGTGTATATATATATATTATACTCATGGAATCATGCGTAACACTAGGCCAGGAGCCAGTGTATGTGAGGCATTTTTCCCTTAATTGAATCCTCATAATTTCCTTGACGGAAACCACTATAACTATACATATATACTCCGGTTATGGAGGGAACTTGCTAGCTGAAAACTTGAGTAAAATTGTAAAGAAGAGGGATGGTATTGTGTGTTTTATACATGTTTATTTCATGTATTAGCGTTGCTTCATTCTTATTCACTTCTTTACTGTAATGACATTATTAGACCATTAGTAAGTGTCGAAGTCGGCCTCTCATCTCTACTTCTTCGAGATTAGACGGGATACTTACTGAGTACACGTTGTTTTCGTACTCATTCTACACTTGCTGTGCATTTTTGTTTCACAGGCACATGTAACCCTAGTGGCCTAATGGGCGTAGCAGCATGGATGATACGGAGACTTAAGTGAGTTGCATTCCTCGAGGCGACCCACAGCCAGCATAGTCTCTTTCAGTGTATTGTATTTACTTTCTATCCAAATTTATATTTCGAAAAGTTATTGTACTTTATTTGATTTCCTAGTGATTGCTCATGCACTTCTGACACCGGATTCTGTCAATTTGTGGGATAATTTAACATTAATTTTGTTTAATACATCATTTCTTATTCAGTGAAATTCATTACTTATAGTTTATATATAAAGGAAACAATTTTCAAAAATATTAAAACAAGAAAATTCTAGCTATTTGGTGTTACCTTGCCTGACAGTGGTGTTCGGTGCCATCACAACCTTTAATGGATTTTGGATCATGAAAGTTATCCTATCCTAAGGATGATAATGACTCCGAGGGTTTAGGAGCGTCCGAAAGCGGGGTAGATCCTGATGGTGAAGATGCTGCCTCCGATGGGGACTAGGCCACTTAGGCCCTTAGATTTTTTTTTTGTTTCTTCCATTTTTTTAGGCCGTTCGGCCTTTGTAAAAAAATTTATCGAGTTGTTTGGACCTTGTAAAAGAATTTTGTTTTGATATATAAGGCTTTCTTTTCCTTTATCGGCTTTCAAATTTTTCCCTTTGCTTTCTTATTATATTCACAAAGACTAAAATGCCATAGCACGAAATAATCAGGTTATGTTCGAAGTTTAAAACAAACTTTGCCTTTATATTAGTCTATTTTAAGGCATTCTTTGGGGGTTCGGTGTTACCGGAAACTTCCTCCCAAAGTAAGTAGCTGAGATTATAGTCGCAGAGGGTAGCCTTTACAACCTGTTATGAAAATTTTCTATTTGAAGGCCTTATTTTTATTACGGGTCTCGGACATCTCCAAGCTACGTTATTATAGCCGTAACCTTTTAGTTCGGGTGTCGCCTAGTGGTCTTACTTTCTTTAATTATCCAGGCTTGCCTAAGATTTCAGTCCCCGATTGGAAATGGCCTTAGCCTTTTAGATTTCGGAAGTTGCCTAATAGGTCTTATGCCCCCGATATATATGAGCTTGAACTGTTCGAGTTTGTTTTCGGATGGCAGTGCCCGAGTAAGAGAGTGATTGTTCGATCTTAGGCTAAGGAGGCCCTTGGGCTCGTTACCTTTAGGGGATCTGAAGCAGGGAATTCTTTAAGAAATGTAAATAAGATGTTTTTTAAATAAAAAAGACAAGATGATTCCAAGGAAGAAACTTCTATTTATTCTTGTGTAAAATAGTCATACTTGCGTACATGATTTATTCCAAGGCTTGAGAAATCTATGCGGGCATGGTTCATTTGACTATTTGGCCCTTACAATAAATTGTACCGATCGATACCCTTCAGCTACGAAGTTTCTTTCCTTGCTAAAGTTGATATCCGAGGGTAATGCCTCCCAGTATTCGAGGTTCATTGTAGAGGAACCTCGAATACCGTTAATGCTAGCTTTGACACTGATTCGTGATCAGTCCTTGATTCTAAGTTAGCACGATCCACTGTTGCCTCGTTAAAAATCTTGCCAGAAAACCCATTTGGGACAAAACTGGTTCAAAGAAAAAAGAGTGCAACGCGTGCTTTCAGACCTAAAGACTTCATGTTGCTTCTTGTCGATCACCTGCAGGTGTTAGTCCGACATACAAATAAAAGAAAATGAACGGGGTCGTACCTTACCAATTATACCATTTTAGGTGAGTTACATTCTAATTGCTCGGTAGCTATTCTCTGTTCATAGTTCCGAGCTTATAGGATCCTTTCCTGGCGACTTCTAGAATTTGGTACGGTCCTTCCCAGTTTGGACCCAACTTCTCTTCGTTTGGATTCCGGGTGTTTAGTGTGATCTTTTTTAGTACTAAGTCTCTGATACTAAAATATTGAAGGTTGGCCTTTCGATTGTAATACCTCTCGATCCGTTGCTTTTGGACAGGCAATCGAACAAGGGTGGCTTCATACCTTTCATCCAATAGCTCCAGGCTCGTATTCATGGCCTCGTCATTTTATTCCTTTGTTTCATATCGGAATATGATACTTGGATCCCCGATTTTGAGCGGTATTAGAGCTTTGGCACTGTAAACTAATAAGAACGGAGTAGCTCCGGTACTAGACTTCGAGGTCGTACGATATGTCCAAAGGACTTCGGGCATGATCTCCTTCTATTTTCCTTTGGCGACGGTTAACCTTTTCTTAATATTTTTTAGTCGATTCGGTGTCGGTTAACCTTTTCTTAAGGTTTTGGATTATGGTTTTATTGGTCGATTCGGCTAGTCCGTTCCCACTAGGGTTATAAGGTGTCAATGAGATTTTTTAATCTTATGATCTTTGAGAAACTTGGTCACTTTTTTGTCGATAAATTGTTTCCCGTTGTCACATACAATCTCGGATGGCATACCCAACCGACATATGATATGGTCCCAAATAAAGTCGATGACTTCCTTCTCCCTAACCTTTTCGTACGCCTGTGCTTCAATCCACTTAGAAAAATAGTCAGTTTTAAATAAGATAAATTGAGCCTTACCCGGTGCCCATGGAAAAGGCCTGATGATTTCCATTCCCCACTTCATGAATGGCCATAGTGACAAGACCAAATGTAGCAGTTCCCCGGGTTGGTGAATCATCGGAGCATTTGTTTGGCATTTGTCACATTTTCGTAGGAATTCCTTTGCATATTTTCCATGTCGCTCCAGTAATAGCCGGCTCTAATCACCTTAATGCCTGCAGGTGCCCTCATGGACTTCCCTCAGAACGTACTCGGTATCTCTCGGTCCCAAACATATTGCTAGCGGGCCATCGAACATTCTTCTGAACAAGGTTTCGTCCTCGGACAAGCTGAATCGGGCTACCTTCATGTGCATGGCGCTTAATTCTTTTGGATCTAAGGGTAGTTTCCCGATCTTCAAACACTCTACGTATTTATTTCTCCAATCCCAAGTTAGGCTTGTGGAGTTTATTTCGGCATGACCTTCTTCTACTATCGATCTCATGAGCTGCACGACTACCCTCGAGTTGAGCTTGTTGTCTTCGACCGACGATCCTAAGTTTGCAAGGGCATCGGTCTCGCTATTTTGATCTCGAGGTACGTGCCGCAAAGTCCACTCTTTGAACCAATATAATTTTATCTCCAACTTATCTAGGTACTTTTGCTTTCGCTCTTCTGTAACTTCGAACGTGCCGTTAACTTGGTTCACCACAAGGAGGGAGTCACACTTAGCTTCGATCACCTCCGCCCCCAAGACTTTGTCCAATTCGAGACCTACAATCATGGCCTTATATTCGGCCTCTTTGTTTGTCAAATTGACAGTTCTAATGGATTGTCTAATTATATTGCTTGTGGGTGGCTTCAGTATGATGCCAAGTCCGGAATTCTTTGCGTTAGAAGCACCGTCCACAAAGAGGGTCCAAATTTCAGAAGATGTCTCCGAGTTTACTAACAATTCTCTTTCCCTCGAGTATTAGGGCCAGCATAAAGTCGGTCACGAAATATGCCAAAATTTGAGACTTGATTGTTGTCCGGGGTTAATACTCAATATTGTACTCACTGATTTCTAAGGCCCATTTGGCCAATCGTTCCAAGAGTTCGGTTTTATGCATTATATTTTGTCATACCTCCTTTTTTACACACCACCCCGAATGATAGTGTATAAGGGAGTTTTTTCAGTTTAAGTGACATTATTTGAAACTGGATTATTTATTTATTCAGAGTCGCCACTTGGGATACGTTTGGCTTTTGGTGTCCCAAGTCACCAGTTTATTTTGAATCCCAAATCGAGGAAATTTTGACTTCCCGAATGGAGTCTGCAAACCAAAAATTCTGAATAAGGAATTCTGTTGACCTGAAGGAAGGTGTTAGGCACCTCCGGGTCTCGTGGTTCTAGCACAGTCGCTTAAACTATTATAAATGGCTTAATATCTAATTTAAATACATGTCATCCTACAGTGAAATTTTAAAATTACTTACCGCTTTTAATTAATTTTAAGGAAATTGAACGTCGTTTAAAATATATTTTTGGATCACGTCACATGATATGCACCCGGATTTGTGACACATTTTATTCAACGTTTTGGGATTTGGATTTGGGTCGCATGAAATGCACACCCGAGTTTAAGAAGGTAGATTTATTAAAGAACGCGCCTAAAGTGGCTAACGTGTTATTAACTTTGCGGGAGGCCATAAAAATTTTCTAAATGGCAAGTCCCAATTTCTAAGTATTTTAATGTGAGTATTTAAAGAGGGCCACCAAATTCATGAATTTTGTTTGGCGTGGCGCACCTCAATTTAATTTTTAAAGGATACCCTAAAATGAACTAAAATTTTCTATTAAGGGATGTCTCTAAAAAAACCTAATTAAATAGCAATATGAATTAATCATTAGTTAAGGTATTCGAAAAAGGTTCGGGCCTCAAGATCAGGTCCAAATTTAAACAAGGGGAATTTCCATTGCTGAAAATCCCTTAGTTCAAATCTGCCACCTAAATTGAAGGCCCAAAGCTTCTATTTAAATTTAAGCATGTAGCCTCAATTAAGGCTTTCAGCATCTTGGGCCATGAAATTGGCCCTAAAGTAGGTTCAACCAGCTTATGAAAAGCTATCCAAACGTGGGCCTCTACACAGGCCCAAACGAGAAGGCAAACCAGCATGGGAACTGGGCCTTGCTCTAGCAAAGCCAGGGTCCAAATAAATTGGACAATGCTGTCAAGCCTTGGCTAGCCCGCAAGCCCAAACCAATGTTTGACTTTAAAGGATTTCAATACTACTGAACTTATGAACTCCATGATTTGGAAGCAAAGGGAAAATTCAGATCCGCTATAGCTAAACACATGTATTAATTATTTGACCAAAACATAAAAATGTTAAGCACGAGTAATGAATGAATATTAGACTTTGAAAATATTAATCACTTTGTTTTTGTTTTCAAATGACCTACACATTACACAACCCTTGAATCTCTATTTGATGCTTGACAGTGATAATGGAACACATAATTGCTGAACCAGACTATTGAAAAAGAATTCAAATATGCAGATTACTAACCCTTTTATTACTTCAAATAACCTATCTTATTAATGTAACACTCGAACTTCAACAAGAAATTTACTAAAACACACAGAACTCTCAGTTGTGAGTTTGTCGAACTATGCATTCCTTAATTGAATCATAGCTCTCCAACTCTCGACTATTATCTCGAAAATAAATGTAAACTGCAGAATTCTAAGCTATGATAGATCTGGACACTAGTGCAAATGTGAATAGTTCAAGTGTTTTTACAGCCCGCTTATTACAAGTAAAGCAATATCTAAATAAATACAACTACACTAGGCATTTAAGCTAAGCAATGTCTAAAGAAAAGATTCACAGAAGAAAAGCAGGTTTGCACTTCATCATTTCCTCGAATTTTGATCATACATTAGACTCAAATTTCACATGTCATGTGAGGCTGAAATAGTACCTGGAATTGAGGCAAAATAAGAAGGAAATAGAAATCAGCTAAGCAGCAACACAGGGTAAACAACAATTGTAGCAAAGATCACCAGTTCAAAATCCCAGGAATAGAGGATATATTGCAGTAAATTCCAGAATAACTTCACACAACCAATAACCAGTTGAATTTGAAGATCAAGCTTGATGAACCAATGTAATTGAACAAACAAACAGATCTGGAAAGGATTTCTACACTATATTTTTTGATGATTTTCAGGATTTTTGTTTCTAGGATCTATTTTCAGTAGTTTTTGAATTTTCAAAATTTTGGACCTCTCTAGACTACTCAAATTTCTGAAACTGTTTTTGAATTTTTCAGATCTCAAAAACCTCTTTCAGATTTTTTTTCCCCTCCAAAACTTGCCTCGCAAGGTAAGGGACTGCCCTTTTATAGGCCAAGTTAGGGCAAATTTCAGAATGTTCACTTTAAACCTTTAATCCTTTATTAATTTTCAGTTTTTAGCTACTTAGTCTTTTAGTTTATGACTTGTTACCCAAGTTACTACACTTAATTTCCTGAATTTTAAATTAGAACCCCCATGTAGAAGGTTCTAGGGGGTTCCAATTCAGTTACTGCATGATTCTTTTATTGAACTACCTATGCTACCCTTGAATTAGTCCTACAATTACTAATCTATGTTAACTAACCCCAGCCCCCCTTAGACTTGGTCAAAAATTGACCATGGTTAAACAAACCAATGCTGGAGTATTCAGCTATATCCAAACAATTCCTAAAAATTGAACTAATCAATGTAACTAACCAAACTGGAATTTAACTCTAATTAATATTATGTCCTAAGGCTAATATTAAACAGTGAACTAACAATTAATAGCAAACAAATAAAATTGAAACTAAAGTCAAATTAATGTCATATAACAACAGTAACAATCATGGATCATACAATTGAAATCAAACAAAATAAGAACAAAAATTTAAACTACACTGTGGTCATTAGAACCCTAAGTTAAGCACGAAAAATAAAAACTAAAAATGATAAAAGAAACAAAACAAAGGAACAGGAACAAGAATCATGAATCGAGAAGAAAACAGAAGAAAAAATGAAAATACCTCGCAAATTTGACTCAGACTCGAATCTGGCAGGTTTTCTTGGAATTATTTGGACTATAATCGTCCTTAATCATGTATTTTCATGAGAAAACACATAATTAAGGGCTATTATAGCCCAGAACTCATTAATCTCCCGATTTGCAAAATTAGGATTCTGGATTGATTTTTTGATCTGAAATTCGAACCTCTTGGGGAAGATTCAAAGGCTATGGGTTATGTATTTGGGATGAGAAGTTCATGGTGGTCAAGCGGTGTGAATTTGGGGTCGTTTGGATGGGTCAGAGGTAAACCGCCTTTCTTTGATTCAATATTTGAGACGTTTGGCTGGGATTTGAGGGAAAAGGGGTTTGGATTTGGAAAGGGGAAGAAGAGAGGAGGCTATGGTGTATTTTTTGTGGCCTTTGGACCATTGCCGCCGGCGGAGGCGATTTCCGGCTGGCGTCTTACGGTGGGGGATGGAGGAATTAGGGTTTGTGTATTAAGGGGAGTGAGAGATGATGGTTTGGGGGGGGGGGGGGTGGGGTTGCGACATCTATATACCCTAATCTCCGTTAGTTCCGGACCGTTGGATTGATGATTTCCAACGGCCGTGATCAAAAGATAGTGAAACGGTGTCGTTTGGTCCATAAAGGGGCTGGACCGGGTTACTCTCAGATTGGGCTCGGGTTATATGGACGGGTTCAGGGTAATTGGCCCAAAAAATTGGGTATTTTATTAAGACTATTATTTTCTTTTAATTTTTCTATTTTCCTTTCTTTTTCCTTTTTTTTTATTTTTGTTAAGTACAAAATAAAAATGAACAAAGACCTGATTTAACTCTAAATTAATTTTCAAAAATCGACTATTTCCTAATTTTAAAAGAAGACCAAGAAAAAATCGAAAATTAAAATTAAAAAATGCAAAAGGCCTATTTTTTGTTATTTTCTCTTATTTCTTGTAATTTTAATTAACTAGTAAACCTAAAAATATTAAAATAGGGTCCTAAATGCAAATACACTATTTTTGTATTATATCAAATAAAAATGCATAACAAAATGCAACCAATCATAAGAATTATGTAATTAATCCTAAAAAATCAAACAAATAAATAAAAATCCTAATTTTAAAATTTCTATAGGAGTAATTTAAGCGAGGCAAAAATCACGTGCTCACAGCTGCCCCTCTTTGTTCGGAGATACGAAGGGTTTTCGGGAAAAGATAAATGAGCAATCATGAGGGATTTTTGCCTGCGTGGCACTCCATGAGAAGCATTTTGAAAAACGTCTGACCGAACCTTGCTTCAAAGGTTGCCTTCATATCCTTGGCTATAAAGGAATCAGGTCAGTGTAGTTCTGGAACTTTTGGTAGCTGGGACTACCAGGAGCTGTGATTTCACTGCTACTGTCGCTATTGCTTGCTGACCTCCTTATTACACCAAAAAGGAAAATCAAAGCTAAGCTAGCTATGCCTTTCAACTATGAGTTAGAAGATTCTTATCTATAATTCTCTTGAAGCTTGATCTTAAGCCTTAGCTGATTTTGCTGTGGAATCCGATCTGAATCTTGATGCTCGCAAGTTTTAGGTATCGTATCTTTCTTCAGCATTGGGTCAAAGCGGGATCGGCGGAGCTTGTGACTTCAATCGAGTTTTGAGCAGTCCGCATCTCTGTTTACTTCAGCATTTTGAATTTACTTCTTTTTGTTCTTTTTGTTATTTTCTTTATTCTGGATTGAGACTCATTCTTTTGGTCATCTCGAATCCCTGTGCCTCGATGTCAAACCTTCTCAGACACCAAAACAAACAAACGAACGAAATTTTTCTGCCCTAGTTTTCACTAGGAAAATTTCGTGAGTTATTTGTGACAAAGTCTGAACTCGTTCTCTCTTCTTTTTAATCTTTTTTTCAAGAATTGTATTTATCCATGATGGAACAGATTAGGGAGTGGGACCCAATTCTAAAAGTCACAACTCAGGGATTGGAGCCCTAATGTTGGCAAAAGGTAAAAAAGTAAACTCAGGGATTGGAGCCCTAATATTGGCAAAAGGTAAAAATGCTCAACTCAGGGATTGGAACCCTAATGTTGGCTAAAATGAAAAATGCTCAACTCAGGGATTGGAGCCCTAATACTGGCTAAAGGAAAACGCTCAACTCAGGGGTTGTAGCCCTAATGTTGGCTAAAAGAAAAACGCTCAACTCAGGGATTGGAGCCCTAATGTTGTCTAAAGAAAACGCTCAACTCAGGGATTGGAGTCCTAATGTTGGCTAAAGGGAAAACGCTCAACTCAGGGATTGGAGCCCTAATGTTGGCTAAAGGAAACGCTCAACTCAGGGATTGGAGCCCTAATGTTGGCTAAAGGAAAAATGCTCAACTCAGGGATTGGAGCCCTAATGTTAGCTAAAGGAAAATGATCAACTCAGGGGTTGGAGCCCTAATGTTGGCTAAAGGGAAAACGCTCAACTCAAGGATTGGAGCCCTAATGTTGGCTAAAGAAAAAAAGCTCAACTCAGGGATTGGAGCCCTAATGTTAGCTAAAGGAAAAATGCTCAACTCAGGGATTGGAGCCCTAATGTTGGCTAAAGAAAAACGCTCAACTCAGGGATTGGAGCCCTAATGTTGGCTAAAGGGAAAATGCCTAACTCAGAAATTGGAGCCTTAATGTTGGCTAAAGGAAAAACGCTCAACTCAGGGATTGGAGCCCTAATGTTGGCTAAAGGAAAAACGCTCAACTCAGGGATTGGAGCCCTAATGTTGGCTAAAGGAAAAATGCTCAACTCAAGGATTGAAGCCCTAATGTTGGCTAAAGAAAAAACGCTCAACTAAGGGATTGAAGCCCTAATGTTGGCTAAAGGAAAAAACGCTCAACTTAGGGATTGGAGTCCTAATGTTGGCTAAAGAAAAACGCTCAACTCAGGGATTGGATCCCTAATGTTGGCTAAAGAAAAACGTTCAACTCAGGGATTGGAGCCATAATGTTGGCTAAGGTACCAGGTTGATGTTGGGAATTCTAAACTATCCCTTTTTTGGGATTTTCTTCTTATGTTATGTCTCCTTTTTTTATTTTCTAATAAGATACGGGAAAGAACTTGGAGGAAACTTCCCTTTTGCATTGATTATTTGCTGCAAAGCTGTTTTAGCACTTGCACATTTATTTCCTTTTGGCTACGCCTGCTTTTGCGCGGTTGCCTAGATTGCACCTGTTTCAATTTTAAAACAAAGAACAATTGTTAGTTTGAAATGGTGGTTGGTTTTGTGGCCTTGATTTATTGATCCCGGCCTAGCTTTTGTCGAGAACCTCTGCTGCTTGCTGGTTTTGAAGATGATTCTCTCTTTCAAACTGCAGGACTCAACTTTCAGGATTTCATGATGACTTGCCCGTGTGGGGCTCTACATTTTCACTTTACTTTACTCTTAGAACCTTTTTACTTGACTTTATTTCCTCTTCAATATCTTTTTCTTTGAAAGCATCAATAATTACGGCCAATCGGGATTGGCTTAATGCATTCGCTGAGGCTGGGCATTTTCTTTAGCTCTTGCTAGGCAAAGCCCTGTAAAACTAGTCCTGCCACATTTTCTTTGTAATAATTCAGAATCAGAGTTAAACCGAAAGGGATTCAAGGAAAAAGTAAGCAAAATACAAGAATATGAGTTTGAAGCGAAGCGTCCCTTTCAGGGGGAAAAGAAGGACTTATCTGGGGGGTGCATGCCGGCTTCAAACGAACATGACATGCTTCTTGGACTGGATGCCCGACCCGCGCAAACTTTCCCAACATTTCCGTAAACTCATTGATCCATATTTCAAAACCAGGGAACTTTCCCAGGACTCTTTTAGTGGTGAGATGTCTTCTTTTCGGCCGACAACGCCCTTTGTGGGTTTTCGCCTATCAACCTCTCTCATTTCTCTTCTTACCATCGCCCGATAGTGCTCTTTACGAGTTTTCACCAAATGGACTCTCTCATTTTCAATTTCTCTACTTACCCTCGCCTTATGGTATCCGTAGGTTTTTATCGATAAGACTCTCTTATTTTATTTCTCTCAATTCGGATTGCATTAGATTCCAACAATGATATTTTTCAATTCCCACGCCTTTGCCAATTCATCAGAAGGACTTGGACAGGGTTTGGGTAAAATGAGTCTGGATGGGTTTACAACTTTGGAACCATTTGCTGGGCTCATGGTCGAGCCATTATGTCATCTGCCCCAGTTTCGCTTTTTGGGGGAATTGGGATTTTTGTTTTGGTGTGACTGAACCCCAGAGAGAGGCTGCCTACATATCCTTTCAGAATCAAGTTAAACGTAGTTCAGGGAAAACATTTGTTTTGTTGTTTTTGTTTTCTTTTCTTTCTTTTTTTTTCATCATGTTTCATTTTTTCATTTTCTCTTTTTCTTTCTTCTTCTTTTTTTCCTTTTTTTTGTTTTGTTTTTTTTTTCTTTTTTTTTTCTTTTTTTTTTTGATAGTACCTTTGGGTTTCAAAGAGGGTAATCAAGGAAGAGTAACTGGCTCAAAGGGATTTGCAAAGGGTTGGAAGTGTTTGGATAGCGGGAACGAAAGCCTTCATCATCTCAACTGCACAAAGTTATTACCGCAGAAGGCCTAGACATAGTACCTTTTTACTGCGTCTGCATTTACAGCTGCTTCGAGATCATTTCCTTCGACGTCTCCCAGATACAATGCTCCTTTCGGCAATATCTTTAGGATGATGTATGGACCCTTCCAATTAGGAGCAAACTTGCCTTTTGCTTCCTGGTGATGAGGAAGAATGCGTCTTAACACAAGTTGTCCCACTTCAAAATTCCTGAGACGCACTTTCTTGTTATAAGCGCGGGCCATTCTTTGTCGGTACAACTGCCCGTGATAGGCCGCGGCCATCCATTTTTCGTCAATTAAAGACAATTGTTCCAGACGAGCCTTGACCCATTCATTATCCTCAATTTCTGCTTCAACGATTATCCTGAGCGAAGGGATTTCTACCTCTGCGAGTATAACAGCCTCAGTTCCATAAACCAACAGGTATGGGGTTGCTCCTACCGAAGTACGCACCGTGGTGCGATATCCCAGTAATGCGAAAGGCAGCTTTTCATGCTATTATCTGGAGCTCTGAATTATCTTTCTCAAAATCTTCTTGCTGTTCTTGTTAGCTGCTTCAACATCACCATTAGCTTTGGGCCGATAGGGAGTAGAGTTTCTATGCGTTATTTTGAATTGTTCGCATACCTCTTCCATCAAACGACTATTCAGGTTTGCAACATTGTCTGTGATGATAGTTGCAGGAATGCCAAAATGGCAGATAAGATTAGAGTGCACAAAGTCTACCACAGCTTTCTTTGTGACTGAGTTGAGAGTGATGGCTTCAACCCACTTCGTGAAGTAGTCAATGGCAACCAACATTAATCTATGTCCATTTGAAGCTTTTGGCTCGATCGGCCCAATAATGTCCATGCCCCAGGCAACGAATGGCCAAGGTGTTGACATAGGATGCAGTTTTGTTAGAGGCGCATGAATCAAATCACTGTGCTCCTGACACTGATGGCATTTCTGGACAAAATTGAAGCAGTCCTTTTCCATGGTTATCCAGTAATACCCTACTCGGAGGATTTTCTTTGCCAAAACATACCCATTCATGTGAGGTCTGCACACTGTCGCGTGTACTTCATGCATAATTCTTCCAGCTTTCTTGGCATCAATGCATCTTAACAAGTTGAGATCCGGGGTCCTTTTGTACAACACATTGCCACTTAATAAGAAACCACCCGCATGCCGTCTAATGGTTCTCTTTTGATTTCTAGTGGCTTGCTCGGGTATTCTTGTGTCTTCAGAAACCTTTTAATTTCATGATACCATGGCTAGGTGATTGGTTCTTCCTCAACCGTGTTACAATAAACATGACTTTCCTTGATTTGGATCTCCAGGGGATCAATATGGGCATTGCCTGGTAGGGTAGCATTGAGGCCAGAGTGGCGAGTGCATAAGCTAATTCATTATAACACTGAGGGATGTACCTGAATTCTATCGACTTGAATCGCTTGATGAGATCCTCCACATGTTGCCGATAGGGAATAAGATTAACATCTCGGGTCTCCTACTCTCCCTGGGCTTGCCGGATAATCAGATCTGAATCTCCCATAATCAATAACTCTTCAACGTCTTGATCAATCGCCATATTCATACCCATGATGCATGCTTGATATTCAGCAGTATTGTTTGTGCAGAAAAATCGTAGCCTGGCTATTGCCGGGTAATGCTGACCAGTAGGTAAGATCAAGATTGCCCCAATTCCCACACCTTTGGCATTCACTGCTCCATCAAAGAACATTTTCTAAGAATGAATGTCTTCGGATATTGCTTCTATTGAATTTATCTCTTCATCTAGGAAGTAAGTACTCAACCGTTGGTATTCCTCGTCAACCAGGTTTTCAGCCAAATGATCTGCCAACGCATGGGCTTTTATCGCCGTGCGAGTGACATAGACTATGTCAAACTCTGTGAGCAGAATCTGCCATTTTGCTAACCTCCCTGTGGGCATTGGTTTTTGGAATATGTACTTCAAAGGATCCAACCTAGTTATGAGATAGGTGGTGTGAGCTTGAAGATAGTGTCTCAGCTTCTGAGCAACCCAGGTCAAAGCACAACAAGTTCTCTCCAACAGAGTATATTTAGCTTCATAACTGGTGAACTTCTTGCTCAAGTAGTAGATTGCCTGTTCTTTCTTCCCAGTTACATCGTGTTGCCCAAGGACACATCCAAAAGAATTCTCCAAGATTGTCAGATACAAGAAAAGAGGTCTCCCTGGCTTCGGTGGGACCAAGACTGGCAGATTTGACAAATATTCTTTGATCTTATCGAAAGTTTCTTGAAATTCATCCGACCATTTGACCCCTGCATCTTTATTTAGTAACTTGAATATAGGCTCACATGTGTACGTCAACTGAGCAATGAACCGGCCGATATAGTTTAATCTGCCCAACAAGCTCATCACATCCTTCTTAGTTTTCGGAGGAGGCAAATCCTGGATAGACTTTATCTTTGTTGGGTCTAACTCGATACCTCTCCTACTACTATGAAGCCCAGAAGTTTGCCCGATAGGAATCCGAATGCATATTTAGCCGGATTCAGCTTCAGATCGTACTTGCACAACCGCTAGAAGAATTTTCTCAAATCTCGAACGTGATCATCTTGAGTTCGGGACTTGATGATTACATCGTCAACATACACCTCTATCTCCTGATGCATCATATCATGGAAGATGGCAGTCATGGCCCTCATATAGGTTGCTCCAGCATTCTTCAGACCAAATGGCATGACTCTGTAGCAATATGTACCCCAAGGTGTGGTGAAGGCCATTTTCTCTGCGTCTTCATCGTCCATCAACACTTGGTGATATCCTGCATAACAATCCATGAAGGATTGTATCTCATGCTTGGCGTAGTTATCAACAAGGATGTGGATGTTGGGCAAAAGGAAAGTTGTCTTTGGGACTTGCCTTATTCAAATTTCTGTAATCTACACACACCCAGGTCTTTCCATCTTTCTTTGGAACGGGGACTACATTAGCCAACCATGTAGTGTACTGAACCACTTGGATTACCCCTGTTTTCAGCTGTTTCGTGATTTCTTCTTTGATCTTATCACTGATGTCAGTTTTAAACTTCCTCTGCTTTTGTTGGACTGGAGGGCAATCGGGATAAGTTGGCAATTTATGAACCACTAAATCAACACTCAACCTTGGCATGTCGTCATACGACCAAGCAAACACATCTTTAAATTCAAACAGGAGTTGGATTATTGCATCTCGAGTTTTCTCATCCGTGTGAATGCTTATTTTGGTTTCCCGAATTTCTTCAGAAGTTCCCAAGTTAACCGGCTCAGTATCATTCAAGTTTGACTTAGGTTTATTGTCAAATTGTTCAACTCTCGATTTATTTCCCTAAAAGCCTCTTCTTCATCATATTCCGGTTCTTGGTTCATTATTTCAAAATTAGACAGCGTGTTTGGATCTGGGCATAAAGTCTACCAGCATGTCATATTATTTAAAATCGCATTATTATAACTGAAAAGAAGAAATAAAAGAGGAAAATAACGAAAATCAGAAAGAATAAAGAGAAAATGAACGATGAAATATTGATTTCATTTCTTGGAATTGGGAAGATAATAGGGTTTACATTGGGAAATTTAAAGACAAGAAACTAAAAGAAACATGGGAGTTACACCCTGGAGTAACTCGGGATGCAGAAAAAGTAGTAGGGCAGGTCTACCGGGACTCCCGCCTGATCGGGAATGGCGTAGCCTTCCAATTTTGAAGCTTGGCGCTCGGTACCATGTATAACACCTCAGCGGTGCTAGTGCCCTCTCCCGGCTGAACCATGTGAGTTTCATAGAGTACTTTTCTCATTGCCCTACATATTTCCTCAATTTCTTCAGCCGTGGAAACCTCATCATCTTCCTCTTCACTGTACTTCAGCTTGACAAAGGTTTCATAAAAATGTGGCAGTGGTTGTGGGAAGACCCATCCCTCTTTCTTTCTATCATTTGCCCACTTTATAGCATCTGGGGTAGGGTGGAAACCTATCCCGAAGAACTTTTCAGTTGTAGGCAGAGTCACCAGCTCAGATATTCCTTGCAGAGATTTTCCAAGTCCCTTTCCTGGCTTGAAACCATATTTGATCATTTCCTTGGCCACCATAATCAAGGCATTGGATAGAAAGGGTTGAGGGAAAGGATTTCCTTCTTCATGCTGATCTGCCACCACAACTTTGAATGCTTGGTAGACTATGTGCTCACTACCCTCCCTCGCTTCTAGGCATGGGACAGATGGGTCCCGATAGATTGACTGTTCATCTTCTCCATGAACCACAATTTCCTGATCTTCATATTCAAATTTCACCATTTGGTGGAGGGTAGAAGGTACAGCTCCTGCGGCATGGATCCAAGGTCTTCCCAGAAGAAAATTATAGGACTTATCCATGTCCAGCACTTGGAAAGTCACTTCGAAATCCACCAGTCTGATAGTCACGATTAGGTCAATTTCTCCAATGGTATCTCTTTTGATGTTGTCAAAGGCTCTCATATAGACATTGTTGGGACGAATCTTTCCAATCTCGATTTCCATATGCTACAGTGTGGAGAGTGGGCAAATTTCTACCCCCGAACCTCCATCTACCATGACTCGCTTTACATAATATCCCTCACATTTGACAGTTAAGTGCAAGGCTTTAATGTGAGCAGCTCCTTCTGGAGGCAAGTCATTTTTGCTAAATGAAATCTAATTGACAACAAAGAACTTTTCCGCCATCCTTTCTAGTTGTTCCACCGAGGTTTCAACTGGCACGTATGCTTCATTTAGAGTTTTCATTAAAACCTTTTGATGCGCAGGGGATTTCATCAGCAATGACACTTGTTCGGGATACTTTTGCAATTGATCGACCACCTCATATTCGGGCATCTTCATCTTCTGAAAGAAAGCTTCTGCTTTCTCAGCACTCACAGGTTTCTTAGGCGGGAAACGCCTTCTAATGTCATTGTTTACTTCTTCTATGTTTGAGTATTTTTCAACAGGGGGATTTTCTGGAAGCTCTCCCAAGATCTCTTTTCCTTTATACGTAACCGTCGTCTGATGATAATTATACAGCACTGCAGCGGGGTTCGTCATAGGCTTCTGTGATACGAGTCTAATAACCACTGGCTCATTCAGCCGAGGTGGTTTAATTGTCCTCCGCACCATATAGGCTTGCTTGGGTACGTACATTTGTGTTCCCTTTTTCAATTCAAATTTCTTTGGAGAGCTCACAATTAGCTGCTTTTCTTGGCGGCCTCGTGGTATATAGAGAATTCCATTTTTGGGAGGTATTGCCTCTGTTCTTGTTTCAGCTTTCTTTTCTGGTTCTGTCTTGGCGACTTTGTTCTTCTTTTCTCCTTTATCCTGCTTCAGGGCAACCTTTGTCTTTCTTTCTGCATCAGCAATAGGAATGATGGCCTTTAATGCTGGATTAAATTCTCTATCTTCATAGATCATTCCAATCACTGGCCCATTATTATGGGCTGGCAATGGATTGTTAGTCACGTTTGGGACCTCCTCGTCCCTCACCACTATCTTTCCTTGTCTATTAAGTTCTCTACCGCTCGTTTCAGAGTACAACAATCATTTGTATCATGACCTTCTGCCTCTGAATGATAAGCACACCTGACACCGTCTCTGAAGGTAGGCGATGCTGGGTTATGCCTTGTTTGGGGGATCGGCTGCAGTAGACCCAGTTGGAAATGTTTCGGGAATAGATTAGAGTAAGATTTACCAAATGGGGTAAAATTTTGCCTCTTGGGTGGTTCACGGGGAGGAAAATTATTCTGCAGAGGACGAGGATTATAGTGGTTTTGGTAGGGACGATAATTTCTTAGGAATGGAGCTTGATTTCTATTGGCATGTGGCTGCGGCCGGGCAACGGGTTGAGCATTCATGACCGCATAAGGTTGAGGAGCATAAGTCATGTCATGGTGAGGGTAGTAATGTTGAGGGGTTCTTTCAGAAAACATGGGTCTAGGAGTGCGGTGTCTTCTTGCACCTGATGCTGCCATAGACGTTTCTTCTTTCTTCTTACCCTTAGCCATTCCTCCATACCCGCCTTGAATGGCTTGGGAGGTTGCTCTAATGGCTGACTGGCTCAAGATTTTGCCTGTTTTCAGACCATTCTCCACCATCTCACCAATTTTAATTGCCTCTGCAAAAGGTTTGCCCATAGATGACACCATGTTCTGCAAGTAATCAGCTTCCTGGGCCTGAAAAAATACGGTGACCATTTCCACTTTATCCATTGGAGGTTTCACCCTTGATGCTTGCTCGCGCCACTTAATTGCATATTCCCGGAAACTTTCTAAGGATTTCTTCTTCAGGTTCACCAGTGAGTTCCTATCCGGCGCAATGTCTATGTTGTACTGAAACTGTCGAACAAAATCTCTGGCAAGATCATCCCAAATGTGCCATCGAGATATATCCTGATCCATGTACCATTCTGAGGCAATACCTACCAAGCTTTCTCCAAAGTAAGCCATTAACAATTCCTCTTTTTCGCCAGCCCCACATAATTGATTGCAGTACTTTTTAAGGTGAGCAATGGGGTCGCCATGCCCATCATATTTCTTAAACTTCGGCGTTTTGAATCCCATGGGCAGGTGAACGTAGGGAACATGCACAGGTCAATATAGGAGACACTCTTCTGCCCGCTTAAACCTTGCATGTTTTTTAAGCTCTGCTCTAAGCTCCTCATCCTTTTTGCCATCTCATCCTGTTCAAGAGCTTTAGGAGTTTTATCTTGTCCGGGTGTAAAATCAAACGGGGGTGGCTGAGAGTAAGTGTATGTGGTGTATTGAGGAGGATCCGCTTGAAAATAGGATTTTGGAAAGTGAAGGCCGAGGGATCAAAAGCGGGCCTAGGTAGCGAAGGCTGTGTGGTGGCAGAGCATGGTGGAGTGGTAAAAATATTTGGGGCTACTCCTGATGTGAACACCTGGGGGCGAACCTCAAAAGGTGCTCCTACAAAGTGAGCGGACATGGTAGGTTGTCCCAATAGGGTATTCAGATGTCTGATGGGGATGTTGGAAGTACCCCCGGATCTAGGGAACAATTCAGGAAAGCCAGAGATAGCGCTTGGAGGCTCCCTTCCATTAGTCCATGCATCCCATATCTCCATAACTCGGAGATGTAATATCTGATTTTCTTCAGCTGTGGCAGACTCGGAGGCCGGGATCCCCGAGATGGGGCTGTCTTCGGTGATGAGAACTGGTGGCAAAGTCATTTCAGAAAACATTTCTATACTCCCTTTTGATCTGGTAAAATACTGATGTGATGCCAGTTTACCAAAAACCAACCACCGTTTCTATAAACCTAAGTTGGAAATTGACAGCAACAAACGGTTAGTTTGAGACAAGTAACAGATAGGTAACCACACATTGGGGTGTGATGCACCTATACAGTTAAATGGGTGTCTACATGTTTGCAACGGTTACATGCGTCATCCCGACTTTTCCTTTCCAATTTCTTTTCTTCTTTTTCATTTTCTTTGCTTTTCTGGTTTTTCTCTCATTTTTCTTTCCTCTCCATTTTTTTTTCTTTCATTCTTGACTTTGCTTTTTGCCACTCTTGTTTTCCTTTTATTTTCTTCCCTCCCCTTTTCTTTTTTTTTTTCTTAGGGTTACGGTCGAATCTTATGGAGATTGCATACGTTCATGACCCCGCATGAATCAGACCAAGCTTAGTTCTTGAAAATAAATGCAAAAATAAGGAAATAATTTTTGGAAATTTTCAATTTTTCATAAACTTTTATTTTGAAAACAAAACCTCGTCTTTGCAGATACGACCTTTTAGCACTACGGGAAAGAAGATTTTAAGGATGTGCCCGCTAACCGTTGAAAAAGACCCAAGGTGGCTGTTCTTTCAAAAACAGCCTTTCGGCGCCCTTTTGGGGACATTCGGCTTATTTTAACAAGAATGGCGTCACCCGACTTATTTGTGGCAAAAATTAATAATTTTATTATTTTTTTGTGGCTATTTTTGCAAAAAGGGAAGTTGGACCGGATGAAGGTTGCCTACGTATCTCACATTCGGTGAGAATCAAACTGGCGTAGTTCGAGAAAATTGGAAATAGAGTAAATAAACTAACTCTCTTTTTTTTTGGATTTTTTTTTTAAGAAATGCTTTAAAATAAGAAAGAAAATATTTTTAATTTTTTTTTTTTTTAAAGAAAGACTTCTAAAAAAAATTCATTTACTTTTGATTTGAACTTTGAGAATTTTAGAAGTAAAAAGAAAATATTTTTGTTTGAATTTTCATTTGTTTTCTCTTTTTCTAAATAAAAAAATATTTTTTTTGATTTTGGAAGTTGCCTCTTAATTTTTGAAAGAGGGGCTTTTAAGAAAATGTTTTGGATTTTTGAGTTTTTGTTTATTTACAAAAGTACTTCTAAAGAAAAGCAAAAATAGTTTTGGACTCAATTTTTTTTTTTTTCAAATATTTTTTTTTATATTGACATTTATGAAAGAAAGACATCTAAGGAGTATTGTTTTTGGATTTTTGTTTCTGATTTTTTTTGGATTTTTTTTTTTTGGAAAAATACTTTAAAATGAAAGAAACCCGTAGTTTTAGATTTTGATTTTTCTTTTAATTTCTCTTTGCATATGAAAGACTTCGGAAAGAAGGAAACTACTTTTTTTTTATGAGTTTTAAATTTTTTTTTTTATTTGAATTTTCTAAGGAAAGATTTCTAAAGAATGAACTAGAGGAAAATATTTTTGGATTTTTTGAAAATTAGGATCGGAACCGATGAGGTTTGCCTACGTATCTCACATCCGGTGAGAATCAGTCTCGCGTAGTTCGGTCAGCTTTTGACGGAACTAGGGAAACATGGAACTTGAAATTTTGGCTCATTTTGAAATGAATTTTCTTTTTTTCATTTTTTCAGAATTCCGGCAGAGTTTCAGAATATTCTAAAAACCTTACCTCTCCTTTTTTTTGATTTTTTTTCTTTTTTGATTTTTTACCTCTATTCTAGAAGCCAGTCAACATGCACGCCTGAACAGACAGATATGCAAGTAGCACGTAAGATGCATCAAGATGGACTTTTAAATCTGGGTACACCTGTCCTAGACGGACCCAACCCCTGTGTTGAGTCCCCTAAGTCAAAGGCACGAGATGCAAACAAACGTTCCTACTAGGGATCCGGTATGAGGCTTTGTTATACGAGATTTAAAATCTGAGTTTATTTTTCTATACCTGGCTTACCCGAGTGGACAACTTAAGCGGGGGGGGGGGGGGG
>MU710121.1:8417-26019 GCA_026770625.1 Nicotiana glauca | reverse complement strand
CGGGAATACAGAAGTTTCACCGGCTTTGCAACTTGTCCAAACCTCGTTCTAAAATGGGATAAGACTCTAGACAGAAGAGAAGTCACACGAAGTACACCCTTCTCCATGATTTAGAAGACTCAGAGAGAGGAAGAGTTTTGTAGCAGTTTATATATACAATTCACCAAATATCAAAGCGGTAAAACATTTAGCACATTGGGCATTAAACATGTAGGAAAATCAGATAATAAATAAAGCCAATCGTAACAGCTATTCTAAGCTCGAATTCTTGAAACCTGAATTGAAGTTCTGGGTTTTTGATCCCTAGCAGAGTCGCCAGAGCTGTCACACCTCCTTTTTTACACACCACCCCGAAGGATAGTGTATAAGGGAGTTTTTCCAGTTTAAGTGACATTATTCGAAATGGGATTATTTATTTATTCAGAGTCGCCAGTTGGGATAGGTTTGGCTTTTGGTGTCCCAAGTCACCAGGTTATTTTGAATCCCAAATCGAGAAAATTTCGACTTCCCGAATTTAGTCTGCGAACCAGAAATTCTGAATAAGGAATTCTGTTGACCCGAAGGAAGGTGTTAGGCGCCCCCGGGTCCCGTGATTCTAGCACGGTCGCTTAAACTTTTATAAATGGCTTAATATCTGATTTTAATACATGTCATCCTACAGTGCAATTTTAAAATTACTTACCACTTTTAATAAATTTTAATAAAATTAAACGTCATTTAAAATATGTTTTTGGATCACGTCACATGAAATGCACTCGGATCCGCGACACATTTTATTCAACATTTTGGGATTTGGATTTGGGTCGCATGAAATGCACACACGAGTTTAAGAAGGTATATTTATTAAAGAATACGCCTAAAGTGGCTAACGTGTTATTAACTTTGCGGGAGGCCATGAAAATTCGCTAAATGGTACGTCCCGATTTCTAAGTATTTTAATGTGAGTATTTAAAGAGGGCCACGCAATTCATGAATTTTGTTTTGCGTGGCGCACCTCAATTTAATTTTTAAAAGATACCCTAAAAATAACTAAAATTTTCTATTAAGGGATATCTCTAAAAAAACTAATTAAATAGCAATATGAATTAATCATTAGTTAAGGTATTCGAAAAAGGTTCGGGCCTCAAGATCAGGTCCAAATTTAAACAAGGGAAATTTCCATTGCTGAAAATACCTTAGTTCAAATCTACCACCTAAATTGAAGGCCCAAAGCTTCTATTTAAATTTAAGCATGTAGCCTCAATTAAGGCTTTCAGCATCTTGGGCCTCGAAATTGGACCTAAAGTAGGTTCAGCCAGCTTATGAAAAGCTGTCCAAATGTGGGCCTCTACAAATGCCCAAACGAGAAGGCAAACCAGCATGGGAACTGGGCCTTGCTCCAGGGAAGCCAGGGTCCAAATCAATTGGACTAGGCTGTCAAGCCTTGACTAGCCGGCAAGCCCAAACCAATGTTGGACTTTAAAGGCTTTCAATACTACTAAACTTATGAACTCCATGATTTGGCAGCAAAGGGAAAATTCATATCCGCTATAGCTAAACACATGTATTAATTATTTGACCAAAATATAAAAATGTTAAACACAAGTAATGAATGAATATTGAACTTTTAAAATATTAATCACTTTGTTTTGGTTTTCAAATGACCTACACATTACACAACCCTTGAATCTCTATATGGTGCTTAACAGTTGTCACGACCCGGATTTTCCACCATCGGGACTCGTGATGGCGCCTACTAACGGAGCTAGGCCAGCCAAACATTAAACATTCTCTAACCAACCTCAACAATATAAATGTGCGGAAGACTTTAAGTTTAATAAATTGAAATCAAATGCAGAAGTTTAAAATATATCTCTGCCCAAAATATGGTGTCACTAACCCATGGACTACTAAAGAGTACTAAGTCTGAATGAAAGGAAAATACATATGTTTGTCTCGGTACAATGAAAATAAATAGAAATAAAGGAAGGGACTTCGTCCTGCGAACGCCAGCTAGGCTACCTCAAAAGTCCCTGGACTGAAGTCAGCTCCCGCTCAGTGTACTACTGCTGTGGTCCAAAAGCTGCTCCAGTACTGTGATCTATGAAAAAAGCACAGAAGTATAGTATCAGCACAACCGACCCCATGTGGTGGTAAGTGCCTGTCTAACCCCGACGAAGTAGTGACGAGGCTAGACAAGACTACCAATTCAACCTGTACAGTTCAGCATATATATATATAAAAAGAAAAGGTATACCAAAACCAAACAGTTAAAAGGGAGGGAAACATGCTATGAGGAGTATAATCTGAATATAAAAGTCATCAACGTAACTAAGAAACAGGGCACAATAATAACTGTCAAAGAATAAGAATTTCAACAGTTGCACGGCATCAACCTTCGTGCTTTTACTCTCGTCCTCACCCAAAGCAATCGAATAAAATACACGGCATCACCCTTCGTGCTTTCCCTCACATAGCTCTCATTTTATGGCATGGAATGACCCTTCGTGTAAATATAGTCAAATCAGAGCACGGAATGTCCCTTCGTGCATAATAGTCAAAACATAGCACGGAATGACCCTTCGTGCATAAATAGACAAAACATAGTACAGAATGACCCTTCGTGCAAATATAATCAAAAATGGCACGGAATGAGAAAGAATGGAGGAAATCTAATACCCCTTCGGTTTTTACACTGCCCAGGGGTATTTTAGGTATTTTCCGGGGGCAGAAAACTCTTGAACTGCCACAGTTATGACACAGGTCCGGTAAAATAGTCATAACTTTTTGTATACACATCCAAATGATGAACGATTTAATTCTGTAGAAACTAGACTTAGAGAGATTTAATTTGATAGGTTTTGCATCACACAACTCGTTATAACCACGTACATATGCTCGTCCAAAATTAGGTCTTGTGCATACTCATTTGCAAATTTTGTATATTATGTAATTTTCAACTTGGCTTAGACTTAGGACCTTCCTTAGACCTCATATCACTTATAGTATGTTTCGTACGCTTGCTACCATATCCGATTGGTATTCATAATAGTAATAGACCTCTTCCACATATAAACTAATATAATTAGAACACGTCAACTTCCTTATTTCGCCAAAACACGCCGAATTGTCCTGTGGACTTCCTAATCCAAATTCGGACACACGTCTAAGTCCGAAATCACCATACGAAGCTATTGACATCGTTAACATTCCATTTCAGGATCGTTCACTCAAAAGTCAACTCTCCGATCAACTCTTTCTATTTGAGCTTCAAAAATAAGATTTGTTTTTTTTTCTTCTTTAAATTTAACTCTGAATCTTACAAATGCCAAACTCGACCATACATGTGGGTCGTGATGCACATTACGAAGCTTCTCAAGGTTTTATACCGTTGAACGAAAATGTGAATTCTTAAAACAAAAATTTGGGTCGTTACATCCTCGACCTCTTAAACAAACGTTCGTCCTCGAACGTACTAAGAATTATTCGGAAGTGGTTACTAAGAACTCACGGTTGATCCCACATTATCACATTAGAAATATGTACGACAATACCATCTCAATTGAGATTATTCCTTTCCTCCATATTTTTTTTCTTTTAAACTTTAAGACCAAATTTCTTACACTCCGATCCTTTTTCAAAAAGTCTGATTTTCACGTCACCACACGGTGTTATTCTCTTGTCAACACACATCAACTTTTAATGGCGCTCACCTTTTTCCCCACTTAGGGTTATTCATCCTCAAATACACTATGTAACTCATCTCTTTCCTCGCACATCTCAATATCCCAAAATTTTCTATCTCCCAAATTTCTCAAAAATTTCGGCAGAGTCTCCCCTGTAATTGGGGCTATCTACCTGTCAGAGTAACACCCAAAAACTCATAATAGCACATCCATAACTCAACAATTCCCCACAATATATATATATATATATATATATATATATATATATATATATATATATATATATATATATAACACTACTCTCCGTATTACAAGCGTGACATTATAATAAAGATATCTAGAAATGAAATACATCATATGTATGACCATAACCACATCTCTGGTCTTAGTAATTATTCATGATCGATTACAAATTGCCAGTTAATCTTATGCCAACCAAAAATCTCGTTTCAAACCTCCATTTTCTAACAACGAGGCATGAGGACCTCAAAATTAATTACTCGGATTAACGAGTCACATTTAACGCTACCTGGGCACTTATCTTGTGGGCAAAAACTCAATAATTACAATAAAATTTGGCAAATTATGTACAGAGATATTCATACAAAAATTTTCAAATAAACCTCATAGGCATGACTCCCTATAAGTTCTATGGTACAAATATTTTTTTTTTCTAATTTTTTTATAAGGGAGAATTTAAATACATAAACTTTTCACCACAAGGACCTCGTTCTTATATAACATCCACCGCAGCTTGAAGCCCGCTATAAATATTTCATATCATATAAAAATGGGAGGATCTCGTCCTCAACTCTGAATCACAAGTATTTTGCACATTGTGCTAACTAAAATTTTCCATTTCCTTTCTTCCTTCTTTCAAATAATTTCCATCAAACAAAATTACAACATATAATGAACCCTTACACTGATATGGAATAAAATTTGCAATTTAAATCAAAAAAAAAAAAATTCCTGAAATCACATCACAACTATTTTAAGTGACTACCACATAATGATAAACATAACTATATCCATATAATCTCCAAATAGGATTATTCACATAAGTAAATTTTTGGATTACAAAGTTCATTCATGATTGGAGCATATTAGGACGACTTGCCTCGATACTCAGAACCGAATCAAGTTACGGAAATTGTTACTTTATAATAACTCGAGATCGTACTTGTAACGACACCATCTAGTGTAGCGACCTCAGCTATACCATAGCAAATATATCAATGGGTCGGGCCTCCACCTCTTAGGCTCCATCTAACCATTTTTTTTCTATAACCCTAATTGGTAATGTAAGCAGAGTAGTAACTGTAATGGAGTACATGGCACGCTTGCTCTGATGGAACATATTTCTCCCAAGTCTGGGACAATTTCTCATGATGTTCCTAGTATGACCATATTTATAACAACCAATCTACGATCCAACTTATCTTACTGAGCTTGTGTCGGATAGCTAGGATAACCATTGTAGGAATCCCATGCCACTGGTACATTAAAAGATGACTGCCCCACGCGAGTGTTGTGATTAACTTAAGCACTACGAATATACTGAATATGTTTTCATGACCCCGCTGATACTGAAATATAGAAGCATTAAGGACGCGGTAATATCCGAAGTCCCATCATCACCCTATTCAAATCTCAGCTCTTAGTCATATACAAGTTTTGGAAAACCTTTCAATACCACATAAATACATCTCAGGCCAAAATTGACATAACACATAACCCCACAATTTGATCATTGATAGTAGACTTCCCTCACTTGGTGCGAAATCATAAGACGCCTTCCCGACGATCCAAAATTCTAACCTTCACTACTCGTACGATACCAGTCATAAGCAAGTTTAGTAGAGTCTTGCGGATCGGTATGAAGACGTCTGTACTTATCTTCAAGAGGTTACAGAACTAGTAGGAAAAATTTCCACTTCATTCATTCCTTATCGTGCGGCATTTATTCAGCCTGAAGCATATAACTTATGTTCTTTTGCATCCATTCATGTATGGAATTCCGCACTACGCCAATGGTTTGTGATACCGTAAAAGGGTTATAAGATAGCCAGGGTTGCATAACTGTCGTTACCACTTATCATTCATAATCGAGGTTATAGAAGTGCAAAGAGATCTTTAAGTTGTGCGCATGGGGGTGCATCAGATATTGACATCTGGTTGATAAGTACAATTTGTAGAAGGTTTAATTGGTTACGTAATCATTAAAAGTGCATGTAGATCTAAAGATAGTTGGTGGTATTAGACGCTATGTGGTTTGTATGGGTTTTCTAATTAGCGAAGAGTACATACTAGCAGCCAAGACACTAGAACCATCACGACTCCCGATGGTGGGAAATCCGGGTCGTGACAAGTTGGTATCAGAGCTAGGCCAGCCAAACTTTAAACATTCTCTAACCAACCTCAACAATATAAATATACTGTAAACAATTAAATAAGTGCGAAAGACTTTAAGTTTAATAAATTGAAATCAAATGCGGAAGTTTAAAACATATCTCTACCCAAAATCTGGTGTCACTAACCCACGGACTACTAAAGAGTACTACAAACAAGTCTGAATGAAAGGAAAATACATACGTCTGTCTCGGTACAATGAAAAGAAACAAAAATAAAGGAAGGGACTTCGGCCTGCGAACGCCATCTAGGCTACCTCGAAAGTCCCTGGACTAAAGTCAGCTCCCGCTCAGTGTACTACTGCTGTAGTCCAAAAGCTGCTCCAGTACAGTGATCTGTGCAAAAAGCACAGAAGTGTAGTATCAGCACAACCGACCCCATGTGCTGGTAAGTGCCTGGCCTAACCTCGGCGAAGTAGTTACGAGGCTAGACAGGACTACCAATTCAACTTGTACAGTTTAGCACATATATATGCAATAAAAGGAAAAGATATATCGAAACCAAACAGTTAAAAGGGAGGGAAACATGTTATGGGGGAGTACAATACGAATATAAAAGTCATCAATGTAATTAAGAAATAGGGCACAATAATAACCGTCAAAGAATAAGAATTTCAATAGTTGCACGGCATCAACCTTCGTGTTCTTACTCTCGTCCTCACCCAAAGCAATGAAATAAAATGCACGGCATCACCCTTCGTGCTTTCCCTCACATAGCTCTCATTTCATGGCACGGAATGACCCTTAATGAAAATATAGTCAAATCAGAGCATGGAATGTCCCTTCGTGCATAATAGTCAAAACATAGCACGGAATGACCCTTCGTGCATAAATAGATAAAACATAGCACGGAATGACCCTTCGTTCAAATATAATAAAAAATGGCACGGAATGACCAAGAATGGAGGAAATCTAATACCCCTTCAGTTTTTACACTTCCCAGGGGTATTTTAGGTGTTTTCTGCGGGCAGAAAACTCTTGAACTGCCACACTTATGACAAAGGTCCGGTAAAATGGTCATAACATTTTGCATACACATCCAAATGATGAACGGTTTGATTATGTAGAAACTAGAATCAAAGAGCTTTAATTTGATAGGTTGTGCATCACACAACTCGTTATAACCACGTAGATATGCTCGTCCAAAATTAGGTCTTGTGCGTACTCATTTGCAAATTTTGTATATTATGTAATTTTCAACTTGGCTTAGACTTAGGACCTTCCTTAGACCTCATATCACTTACAGTATGTTTCGTACGCTTGCTACCATATCCGATTGGTATTCATAATAGTAATAGCCCTCTTCCATATATAAACTAATATAATTAGAACACGTCAACTTCCTTATTTCGCCAAAACACGCCGAATTGTCCTGTGGACTTCCTAATCCAAATTCGGACACACATCTAAGTCCGAAATCACCATACAAAGCTATTGACATCGTTAACATTCCATTTCGGGATCGTTCACTCAAAATTCAACTCTCCGGTCAACTCTTTCTATTTGAGCTTCAAAAATAAGATTTGTTTTTTTTCTTCTTTAAATTTAACTCTGAATATTACGAATACCAAACTCGACCATACATGTGGGTCGTGATGCACATTACGAAGCTTCTCAAGGTCTTACGCCATTGAACGGAAATGCGAATTCTTAAAACAAAAATTTGGGTCGTTACAACAGTGATACTGGAACACATAATTGCTGAACCTGACTATTGAAAGAGAATCCAAATCTGCAGATTACTAACCCTTTTATTACTTCAAATAACCTATCTTATTAATGTAATACTCGAACTTCAACAAGGAATTTACTAAAACACACAGAACTCTTATTTGTGAGTTTTTCGAACTATGCATTCCTTAATTGAATCATAGCTCTCCAACTCTCAACTATTATCTCGAAAATAAATGTAAACTGCAGAATTCTAAGCTATGATATATCTGGACACTAGTGCAAATGTGAATAGTTCAAGTGTTTTTACAGTCCACTTATTACAAGTAAAGCAATATCTAAATAAATACAACTACATTAGGCATTTAAACTAAGAAATGTCTAAATAAAAGATTCACAGAAGAAAAGCAGGTTTGCACTTCATCATTTCCTTGAAATTTGATCATACATTAGACTCAAATTTCACATGTCATGTGAGGCTGAAATAGTATCTGGAATTGAGGCAAAATAAGAAGGAAATAGAAATCAGCTAAGCAGCAACACAGGGTAAACAGCAATTGCAGCAAAGATCAGCAGTTCATAATCCCAGGAATAGAGGATATATTGTAGTAAATTCCAGAATAACTTCACACAACCAATAACCAGCTGAATTTGAAGATCAAGCTTGATGAACCAATGTAATTAAACAAATAAACAGATCTGGAAAGGATTTCTACACTATATTTTTTGATGATTTTCAGGATTTTTGTTTCTAGGATCTATTTTCAGTAGTTTTTGAATTTTCAGAATTTTGGACCTCTATAGACTACTCAAATTTTTGAAACTGTTTTTGAATTTTACAGATCTCTAAAACCTCTTTCAGATTTTTTTCCCCTCCAAAACTTGCCTTGCAAGGTAAGGGACTGCCCTTTTATAGGCAAAGTTAGGGTAAATTTCAGAATGTTCACCTTACACCTTTAGGTCTTTATTAATTTTCAGTTTTTAGCTACTTAGTTCTTTAGTTTATGACTTGTTTCCCAAGTTACTATACTTAATTCCCTGAATTTCAAATTAGAACACCAATCTAGAAGGTTCCAGGGGGTTCCAATTCAGTTACTGCATGATTCTTTTATTGAACTACCTATACTACCCTTGAATTAGTCCTAAAATTACTAACCTATGTTAACTAAACCCAGTCCCCCTTAGATTTGGTCAAAAATTGAACATGGTTAAACAAACCAATGCTGGAGTATTCAGCTATATCCAAACAATTCCTAAAAATTGAACTATTCAATCTAACTAATCAAAACAGGAATTTAACTCTAATTAATACTATGTCCTAAGGCTAAAATTAAACAGTGAACTAACATTTAATAGCAAACAAATGAAATTGAAACTAAAGTCAAATTAATGTTATATAACAACAGCAACAATAATGGATCATACAATCGAAATCAAACAAAATAGGAACAAAAATTTAAACTACACTATGGTAATCAGAACCCTAAGTTAAGCACGAAAAATATAAAATAAAAATGATAAAAGAAACAAAACAGAGGAACAGGAACAAGAATCATGAATCGAGAAGAAAACAGAAGAAAAAATGAAAAATACCTCGCAAATTTGACTCAGGCTCGAATCTGGCAAGTTTTCTTGGAATTATTTGGACTATAATCGTCCTTAATCATGTGTTTTCATGAGAAAACATATAATTAAGGGCTATTATAGCCCAGAACTCATTAATCCCCCGATTTGGAAAATTAGGGTTCTGGATTGATTTTTCGATCTGAAATTCGAACCTCTTAGGGAAGATTCGAAGGCTATGGGTTGCGGATTTGGGATGATAAGGTCATGATGATCAAGGGGTGTGAATTTGAGGGTCGTTTGGATGAGTCAGAGGTAAACTGCCTTTCTTTGATTCAATATTTGAGACGTTTGGCTGGGATTTGAGGGAAAAGGGGTTTGGATTTGGAAATGGGAAGAGGAGAGGAGGCTATAGTGTATTTTTTTATGGCCGTTGGACCATCGCCGCCGGCGGAGGCGATTTCCGGCCGGCGGCTTACGGCGGGGAATGGAGGAATTAGGGTTTTTGTATTAGAGGGTGTGAGAGATGATGGTTTGGGGGGGGGCAGATGGGGTTCCGACATCTATATACCCTAATCTCCGTTAGTTCCGGACCGTTGGATTAATGAGATCCTACGGTCGTGATCAAAAGATAGTGAAACGGTGTCGTTTGGTCCATAAAGGCGCTAGACCGGGTTACTCTCAGATTGGGCTAGGGTTATATGGACGGGTTCAGGGTAATTGGCCCAAAAAATTGCGTATTTTATTAAAACTATTATTTTCTTTTAATTTTTCCATTTTCCTTTCTTTTTCCATTTTTTTTATTTTTGTTAAGTAGAAAATTAAAATGAACAAAGACCTAATTTAACTCTAAAATTAATTTTCAAAAATTAACTAAATCCTAATTTTAAAAGAAGGCCAAGAAAAAATTAAAAGTAAAAAAAATGCAAAAAGACCTATTTTTTGTTATTTTCTCTTAGTTCTTGTAATGTTAATTAACTAGTAAACCTAAAAATATTAAAATATGGTCCTAAATGTAAATGCACTATTTTTGTATGATATCAACTAAAAATGCACACAAAAATGTAAACAATCACAAGAATTATGTAATTAATCCTAAAAAATCAAACAAATAAAGAAAAATCCTAATTTTAAGAATTCTATAGGAGTAATTTAAGCGAGGCAAAAATCACGTGCTCACATATTTCGTAATGGGTAAGTTGTTACAACACATATAGGATGGTACTGAAAATATGGTATCAATTTCCTAGAGGCACTTAGCAGAGCGAGCGACAATTTTTCTAGGTGAGGATATCTAGTTTCAGCCTCACCTAAGGTCCTGCTAACATAATAAATTATAAATTTCATACCTTGTTCTTCCCGAAATAGGACTCCACTTATCACTATATTCGATACTGCCAAATACAAGTATAGTTGTTCATCTGCCCTCGGTGTATGAAGCAGTGGCGGGCTCGATAGATATCACTTAAGCTCTTCCAAGGCCCGTTGACATTTCGGGGTCCATGTGAAGTTGTTTTTCTTCTTCAGTAGCGAGATAAATCGATGGCTCTTATCAGAGGACCTCGAGATGAATCGTCCTAGGGCGGCAATGCGCCTGGTTAGCCTTTGCACGACCTTCACATTTTCCACTATCGTGCTATCTTCAATAGCTTTGATCTTTTCGGGGTTGATATCGATTCCTCGATTGGATACCATGAACTCGAGAAATTTACCTAATCTGACATCGAACGCACATTTTTCCGGACTCAACTTCATGTTGTACTTCTTCATTATGTTGAAGGTTTCATGTAAATACTTTAAATGGTCCTCTGATTGCAGGGACTGAACTAACATATTGTCAATGTAAACTTCAATGGATTTCCCTATTTATTCTTCGAACATCCGGATTACTAGGCGTTGGTAAGCAGCACCAGCATTTTTTAACCCAAATGGCATTATGTTATAGCAGTATGTGGCATACTTAGTGTTGATACCCAATATTTTTCTCATATATTTCAAAATGCATTTATACTTTCAAAATAGTGCATGAGCATCAACTAGTATTTTCCATAATTTTCTTGTAATTTTAAAAGAATTTTAATTAATTTATTCTAGTATTTTATTATATAAATAATTACTAATTGTGTCACAAACAGTTTTATGATAACTTCATTGTACTAAGCTTTAATTTTATCATTTATATTTATACTAAGCTTTAATTATTTTATGAATAGCCATATGTACATGTTAGGATTATAATTGCAATAATGGCCCCATGTGTGCATAATTACCTTATTTTACAAGAAAATTACCTTTTATATTTTTATAATGCTAATTAATTATTTTAAATTATCCTCATTCACAATTGATATTTTTATCATTTATAAGTTATTTTGTAAAACTATTTTATTAAGTTAATTGAGTATTTACATAATAGCCCTTTTTCCTTAATCATTTTTTCGGACTTAACCCAATTACACCTACCCAATTACTTGAAATCCTATCCCAATCCGCCCCAGCCCAAATTAAACTAAACCAATACCCATAACCCAATTTTAACTCGTCCAACCCCAAACTCAATTCTGGCCATCGATCTCAAGAGATCAACGATCTAGGATACTCTTTACTTTTTAATATACCTAACCCCCTAACCCTAGTCATTTCTCTAATTCTGCCGCCCTCAAATCCCTTCCCTCCTCTCTTCTCTCTCAGACGTTCCCCTAACCTTAGCCGCCGTCACTGGAGAACCCGTCGTTCCATGGGGTTTCCCTTTGATTTTAGGCCCCAGCTGGCCTCTTACCTTCACTGGTTATTCAATTTTACTGTTATATGAAGGAATCTCGAAGAGATTCAACTCAGACTTGGCTTCAAACTCTTCATTTTCTTTATGTTATTTGACTATTTAGGGTCCAAAATTTTATTATTCTGTTGAGATCGTTATTTTCTGTGATTTTTTCCTATTTTCCTTATTTGTGACTCCTAATTGGTACTACTTGTCTTAATTAGTTTATTAGCCTGATTTCTAGGTTTTGATTTACTCTAACCAACTTATAAATGGCCTATGACTTATTTCTTGCTTTATTTAAACCTCAATATGGGCTATTAATTATTTCCCCTATTTTAAGGGGTCTTTCTCGGATTCTTCTGTATTAATTGATTGAGTTTAGCAACCCCAATCAATTGGATGATTTTATTTGTATACCTTATTTGTGAACTCTACTATTCTTTGACTTGTTTGCTTTACCCTGCTAAGTGCTATATAATTCCCCCATTCTTATTGGCTTCAAACTCTTCATTTTCTTGATGAACCTGCCTTATATTCATCGCTATATTTGTGAGTATTGTTATCTTTATGTTATGGCTTAAAACTCCGGTTCTTAACTGGATTTTTTCTCACCTCGTTTCATTCTTCAAAATGCTAATCTCTTTCTACTTGAGTCTGTTAAGATCTTTGTAGATCTGAGTTTATTTTGAGGTTATCTGATATTTCTATTCGAAAATCTTCTAATTTTCTTACTATTAACCGATTTAATATTTCTCTAAAACTAGGGTTTCATTTCTTTGCGTTTCTACAAAAAATTTCTAAAGAAGTTTGAGTGTTTAATTCCGTTACTCGTTGCTCGCTTGACTATCTATGTTCTAAACCCTAGGGTTTTTGCTTATTTTACTGATTATTTCAATATTTGCTCGTTATTTTCATCTCTGTCAATTAGCAGAGATTAATTGATGTTATTTGACTATTTAGGGTCCGAAATTTTATTATTCTGTTGAGATCGTTACTTTCTGTGATTTTTTCCTATTTTCCTTATTTGTGACTCCTAATTAGTACTACTTGCCTTAATTAGTTTATTAGCCTGATTTCTAGGTTTTGATTTACTCTAACCAACTTATAAATGACCTATGACTTATTTCTTGCCTTATTTAAACCTCAATATGGGCTATTAATTATTTCCCCTTTTTAAGGGGTCTTTCTCGGATTCTTCTGTGTTAATTGATTGAGATTAGCAACCCCAATCAATTGGATGATTTTATTTGTATACCTTATTTTTGAACTCTACTATTCTTTGACTTATTTGCTTTACCCTGCTAAGTGCTATATAATTCCCCCATTCTGATTTCTTTAAGACACACGAACACACTCAAAAATTCACACCTACACACAAACTTTTGTTCTTATTACGCACGCTCTATTAAAGATCTTTCTGTTACTTGTGTTTGCTGCATTGTCCAGCCGGCTGAAAGCCAAGGCTAGACTATTGGATTATGTATACTTCCACCTTTTGTTTGCTATCTCTCAACTGGTATGCTTCCACTTCTGCTATCATCCAATATGCTATGAAGTTAAACCTATGTGCTGCCTATTTATTGCTCTTAATCAGCATGTCCATCTCTGTTACTATGTCCTATTGAGTATGCTATGTCATCTGTCTGTTGTAGATATCAACCTGCCTCTGCCTGCTTTATGTTTCTATTAACTAGCATGCCTTAACTCTTGGGAATTTGTCATGTCCAATATGTCAATATGGTTCATACACTTTAGCATACACCTATTTGATCTAGGATACTTGTCTACTTGTTTGTCAACTAGCATGCTTTCCTTCCCATCTTGCTTTATGTGTTTACCTCAAGAAGTTCCTGATTAATTATTCCTATGCTCTCGACCCCTGCTGCCTTTTTCTGTGTAATTTTCTGATTAGGACCCTAATCCCAGCATTCCATTACCTATTTAATACATGTCCATATGCTCACCTTGTGATAACTAATGAACTAAGTCAATCCCAGGCAATGTGGAGCCTTGTTTGAATTGATTGTGACTCTGTTCCATCTGCTGTTTGACTGTTTGAATACATGTTTGAACTCAATCTGCTGAATATGGTCTTATTTGAAATTTTAATCTTGTAACCTGTTCCTACTCACTTTTAAAAATCCAAACTATTTTTTCCCTAAAACTATCTCCTACTTTCTTATACTATTTTCAACTCTTATTCTTAAATATATAGGGTCCTGCCCCTCCAGTGTGAACACTGCCTAGGAGTCCATGGAACTCTTCTGAATTCTGACACACTAGAGTTGTCCTTTCCAATTCTTTACAAAAACTGTTTTCTTTGAAAAGTTCTGGTGTGAGCATTATCCGGTGTCCCTGAGGCCCTTGGGAACTTTGACACACTAGAAGCCTATTTGGTGTAATTTGGACTATTGGTGCTCTCCAGATTTGATTGAAGGCTTGACTTCCAGGTTGACTTTGGGCCTGCCAAGGCTCCTTGTAGTATACTAATTTTTCATTATGTAATTCATTCGTATTGGCCTGTAATAACCATCTTTGTAAACAGATATGGGGTACTTAGTAAATAACTGGGAAGGGATTTTTATATCTATGTTGGGGTTCGGGTAGGAACCATACCCATAGGTAATTATGACGATGTTTATACGCATTAGAAACCATGCTATAGGTTTTATCTCATTATGCAAAATTTTTATACTTTACATCCTAGAAATCCTGTTATGTCCGTTTATCAATTCTGTATCAAAATCCATTTTCATGCATATTTTCAAGTTTCAATGTGCATTAGAAACCATGCCTATAGGATGTTTTTTTTTTTTGGGAATTATCAACTTGTATAACATTCTGCTCACTTAGATATAATGTCCATAGGAAATAATGTTTAAAATCAGTTTTAGACAACTTAGATATAATGCCTATAGGGAACGTGTATTAAATCAGTTTCTATGTCGTGAAATAACGCTTGTAATCAGTTTCAGCACCTAGAAAATATGCCTATAAAGTCTAAACGATAAAAAATTTGACTGTTTAAATTAATCACTAGTTTATAATTACGAGCTGATTAACGTTTAGATAACATGTCTATAGGATTCTGCCCGGTTATCACCTAGGCAAACCTGTAGGACAATTAAAATTGTGTTTGTTTGACTGCTTATAAACGGGCCCAGTTTCAGTAATTGATAAAAAATCATTAGGCAAACTGATAAGTATTCACTGCCTCGCCCTAATAAAACTGTTGCATATGTTGTGCTCATTTAGATATCCTGCCTATAGGACCCTAATCGTTTTAAAACTGCTTGTTTGAATAGAGTGCATGTGTATATCTATTTGTCGAGGTAAATATGAGCCCCTTAAGTGATCTTTTATGTGACAGCCCTACTTGTTTTGTTTGTCGCTCAGTTTTCTCCTTTTAAGCACCATAGGTAAGTCTAGAACCACTTTAAATAGAGGTCTTAAACACCTCCATGGCCATTGGTAAGGGACGGGTAGTGCACGCATAGGATAGGTACTGGATTCCATTAGAACGTTTAGGTAATAATTAAGGGGAGGGTAATCGGGTAGTAAAAGGATATGATGACTTGTGCGTTAATGCTATGTGTAGCACCCCAACTTGGGGGCGATTACCAAGTATTGCACGAAAGTGATCCTATAGGCTAAAAAACCTAGGACCCCCTTTTATTCCCGTTTTAAAATAATCTATATTTGGTTAAATTGCTTTAAGACTAATCCACTTAAATCGAGTTTGGCCGGGACCCCTCATTGTGGACCTCGAGGGATCCCTAACACCTTCCCCTAGTAAATTTTGAGCCCTTACCCAATCTTTGGTGATGTAGACTGGTTTCATGAGTTAATTGTTCTATGTGCCCTAACGCACCTTAATCCGTTATGTGGTGACTCTTCAAATCACATACCCAAATCCCAAAAAGAAAGGAGTTGTCCAAAAATGTCGAAACCCGGATTCCGCGAGGAAAAAGGGAGGCGCGACACTTAGTGATGAAGGAGGTCTTTTCTTGATCATCTGGGTACATTCGTATTTGGTTTTACCCAGAGTAGGCATCGAGAAAATTGAGGATCTCGTGGCTGGCCGTGGCATCGATCATGCGATCGATGTTAGGCAAAGGGAAAGAGTCCTCGGGGCATGCCTTATTTAAATCTTTATAATCCACCCATTCTCAGTTTATTCACCTTTTTAGGGACTACAACTACATTTGCTAACCATTTTAGGTATTTCACTTTCGGATGGACCATGTTTTAAGGAGTTTAGTTACCTCGTCCTTGATGAAAGCATGTTTGATCTCAGACTGGGGTCTCCTTTTCTACTTGACCGGATGGAATTTTGAGTCCACACTCATGGTGGGATCTCTGTCATGTCGAGATGGGACAAAGAAAAGTAATCTATATTAGCGATGAGAAATTGAATGAGTTTTTTCCTGAGATAAGGAGTTAACCCTGTGCCCCGATATACCTTCCAATCGGGCAGATGTTCGATCAATATGACCTACTCCAGCTCTTCGACTATTGATTTGGTAGTGTTATAATCATCAGGGACTACAAAGGATCGAGGAACCCCATAATCATCGTCTTCATTAGTCCCCTGCTTGTCTGGTTGGGTCGAGGCCGGCATCGATGATTGCTATTTGGCTTCCTCTTCCAACCTTGGCTCCTTTATCGATGAGAGTGTTGATATCGGAATCACTTCATCAATGACAAATATCTTTTTTTTGGCAGGTTGCTCCCTGTAGATTGTTTTAATCCCCTCAGGTGTTGGGAATTTTAATACTCGGTGAAAGTCGAGGCATTGCTCTTATGTTGTGGATCCATGGTCTCCCAAACAGGGCATTGTATGTCACGACCCAAAATCCACTAAGGGTCGTGGTGGTGCCAGACACCTCTGTCAGGCCAGCCAACTAACTCATTAATTAATTCCTCTTTTAATACTTTTGAAAATTTTAGGTTTTTCCTTCCAATTTTTATAAATATAAGGTCACATCATGGATTCAAATTTAAATAACAACAGTCAATACAAAGTTTTTACTGAAACCATCCCAGAAACCCGGTGTCACAAGTGTATGAGCAACTACTGGCAATGATATAAATACAGCACAACACCTGTCCAGAATACAATGGACAGAAAGGAAATACAATTACTAGGAAGGGACTTTAAAAGTTGCGGGCGGCCTCGAATGATGCAACTCACCTAGTCCCAGCGTCATCTATGCTACTACGCCCAATAGGTTGCTAGTGGTGTAAATATACCTGTGCAACAAAAATGCACAGAAGTGTAGTATGAGTACATAATCAACGTGTACTCAGTGAGTGTCCCACCTAATCCCGAAGGGGTAGAGACGAGATGGTCAACTTGACACACTCTAATGGTCCAACGGTTATTTATTCTCAATATACATATCAACAGTGGATTTATTATCCAACATAATTTTTTTCCAAGTAGAGGAAACAAGTAAACACGTAATTTCTTCATAGGAAATTTCGGAGGTTTCTTTTCATTATTAACAATATGATCTCGAGCCATA